>CATKHJ010025933.1:0-20116 GCA_949750685.1 Vernicia montana | reverse complement strand
ATTTCACAACCTTCAAAAAAAGAAAAAAAAAAAAAACTAAACACACAATATATAAACTTATAGTTGATAGGAATATGTTAATGGGTGGGTGTCTAAACACAATTAATTATTAATTAACCTTTACAAATAGTTTATATAAATATAATTTTTAAAAGTTTTAAATGTTATCTTTTTTTTTTTCTTTTAAATAGAATATGTAATTTATATACATAAAAAATTATATAGAATTATCATATAAATTTTAAATTAATTATTTAATTGATTAATCATATGCAATGTGTTTGTTTTTTGGATCATTATTAATGTAGCTTTATTTTTTTATAATTGCAATAAAAGGTTTGTTTCATTGCAAATCTCACATCTTAATTTTTATTATTTGAGCTTTTTAATGTCAATAATATTTTAAGTTAAAATAACCTAAAAATAAGAATTATTATAATGTGATATATAAGCACATATTCAGATAATGCAATCAAGCAACAAATTTTCTAATATCTATGGTTTTAAGTCATACTCGAGGGGTGAATATTTGGAATGATCATTCTGATAGGATTTTGTCTATTTTGCAAAGTGACAAAGTAGGTGTGAGCTGATCAAGAAGAGTTCCTATGCAAATGGGAGTTAATAGCAGTTGAGTGTTTTTGTGTTTTTATAGATATTCCCTTTCCTTTGTAACTAAAAAAACAATCTTATTAATGAAAGTCTATTAATATTTATAAAAGTCTATCAATGTCTGTAAAAGTTTTTTAAAATAAAATTTTTAAAAGTCATTCATAACTTTATAAACTCCGCATAAGTCATTAAAAATCCATAAACTCTGCAAAAGTCATTTACTTAAAAAAAAGTCTATAAAATTTTAATTGAATACACCCTCCTAAATTACTTTTTGCTTATATAAACTCTACAAAAACTAATTAACTGGTAATAATTAATCACAATTTCTAAATAATAACTAATTAACTAATAAGTAATCACTAGCAAATAGTAACTACTTACTAATAATTTACTAAGTGCTAACATCAAGCCCTCATTCTTCAATAATAATAAAAAAAAAAATACTTGCAACTATTATTACTAATTATTTAAGCAATAAATGAAATTCAACAAAAAATTATATATATGAGAAAGAAAAAATGTGGAAATATATATTTATAAATTCAAGTGAAAAAAAAAATTCAAAGACAATGGTTTGAATCAAGCGTGTGACCTAATAAATATTTTATAAATGTTTAACTACTAAACCAACTCTAATTCACTTGTTATTTTATTTTCTTAAATTACTTATTAACCATTTATACATTGAGATGGCAATGGAGCAGAGTGGGGGTGGCGAACCATCCCCCATTCCCACCTCTGCCTTAGTGGGGAATTCCCATCTCTATCCCTGTCTCATATACGGGGATAATTTAGTCTCCATCTCCTTCTCCGTGGGAATTCCCGTTCTCCACTTGAATTTATATTACTAAATATATCTATATTTATAAAATTCATAAATAATAGCTAAAAATAAGTTTTGAGAACATTTTAGAAATCATCAAAAGCTCTACCAAATGGCATCAATAAATTTCAAACAATTTTTATTTGAAAAGGAAAAATAAAATAAAATAAAAAGTAAATCATTGAGATATTAGTAGTTACCTTTCCTTGAAAGGAAATGAAATTAATGGTTATAGGAGAAGAGATGAGTCAATCCAATCAAAAAATCTTTAAAGGTGTCATGATGAGAGAATTGCATAGAGTTTTGAGTGAGAAAAATTAGAAACCCTAATACATATATGTTTATATATATAGAGAGAGGTAACTAAATAATATATTTTTTATACTAGGAATAATTAAATAATTATAATATTGGATTTCCACGAAAATGGAGACTGAAATCCCCGCGGCGAACGAAGATTCTCCACCCATTGTCATCCCTATTTATACAAGTTAAAAATATTTATTGTGGGGGTTGGGTTAGGATGAACTTGCGTTTTCATATTCAAAGTTGAGCAGGGTCTGAGCCTAGCAAAAAATATTTAACTCGGCCCAGCCCATATAATAAATAAGTCTAGAAAAGTTGCATATTTATAATTGCATTAACATATTTATTTTATCTGTTTTAATATTTTTGAAATTACATATAAAAATTCTATTTTCGAAAAAATTTTGGTGATCTGACTTGACTCAAAATTCACAGTCAATCTCAAATCTTTCTTTTGGGTCAATTCGACACATAATCCTATCCATCCACAACCCGAAATAAACCCACCCAATAAGATATAAAAAAATAAAAATAAAAAAGAAGAAGACACTCAAGCTTGAATCTGCCCAAGGCAATCTATTTGCCACCTCTAATCAATGAATCATGCTGATAGATCTGCTGATTCGAGTAGTTTAGATCCGAGTCATCTTGAGTTTTATACAAATTTAAATGAAATAAGGATAGAATTTGAGCAAACAGGTTCCTATCAGATTTATTAGCTGAATTAGAATTTGCCACCTCTATATAAATAATTCATCAAATTCCTTCTCTTTAATGGATACTCAAGCTCCCCTTTCAAAAACGTCTAGGACTCTCTAAGTTGGATTTCCATAGTCGCACGTTTCCTTCGCGAGTAAACACAAGTCCAAGTTTGGGTTGCACAATATCAAACCTGAAACTTAGAATTGTTCTACATAAAAGATTTAAAAAAGTAGAAAACATAGTACTTGGTGTAACTACCGCTGAAAGACACTGTAATTTTTTATTATTATTTATATGGCAGTTTCTTTTCTACTTGGGAAACTTGTAATTTGGATTTTAACCAATTACGTTGACTTTTACAAAGTTTAAGGTGACATTTTTATTTTATTCTATCATCCAAAGATTCAAACAACACTAGAAAATTTTATAGTTTATTCACCAATTGTCATGACCCTTTTTTAATAGTGCCGATGTCATGAATTGGTGTCTTAGGTTAGACCACTCTACAAATGGATATCAGCATTTAAATCTCACTATTGGTAAAAAATTTCTTTTCTTATGCTTAAAAAATAATGTCCACATTATAATCGCATGCTTTAAATTGATTAAACGTGCACTGATTATAAATATATTGAAATTGTTGATTAGAAATAAATTTTGCAATAATTAAAAATATATAATAAGAGTGAATCTAACTTATAAAATTAACAAATCTTGAGTACAATAATGGTGGATTGGGTTAGTTTGGGAAAATAATACATGTAAAATTAAGGAAACGAAAGTGGGATGTCCATAAATTATAGAAAGTAACAGTAAAAATCCATAATATATAATTTTATTCATTATTTATGTTATAGGTATAAATTAACAATTTGAGGCTAAAAGTAAAAAATTACTATATTTAAGATTATATTCTTAAACTTATCACTAATGCACACAAATCTTTTTAAACTTCAATTTGTAATTGTTAGATAAATATACTATACGCAATAATATAAAGTAATAGAATTATCTTATAACGGAAGCGACTGGATCGAGTTTTGATCTACAATCTACGGATATGATAGACAAGTAGCCTTCACACCAGCTAGGAATGAACACGTCAAGAGGTGAAGAAGGCTATAAGAGTCTCTCAAAAAACCCGCACTCTCACTGTCTATATCACACACGAGTGGAATATTTTTCAAAGAATTGTAAATTGTTATTCATGTATCTGCTTCACTTGTGGGAGAGTTATATGTTATATATATATCTCCACTTAATAGGAGATTAGGGTTAGAAAACATATTTCTTGTAGGATAAATAGCTTTAATCATATTTTAAGCTATATTTATCCTTAATTAAATAATTATTTATTTATTTTATGTGGACGTAATTCCACATCTCCCACTCATCCACAGAATTTCTAGCTCTCAAAATAACACATATATATACATAAAAGACAGTGGAGCGTGCGACCTGACAAAACTTACAAAGATGGAATTACTATATTAAGTTACCACCCAACTAATGAAGTAAAGTTTTTTTTTTTTTTTAAATATTTTGTCTATGCCCTAGACAATTTGATCACACTTGACCCCGCTATTGATTGATGACCTATCATAACCATATTTTTCAGTGTGAAACTTATACCCATTCACAAAGTACACGGGATACATTGTCACAGTCTGTAATGGACCCTTAGCAAGGTCAACAATGAATTGATTTTTTATCCCATTTGTAGGATCAGTAGCCTATAAAATACAAAAAAATAATTTAATCAATTTCGAGTATACGAGTATACATTAAACATATTAGCTTATAAGTGTGAATCCTTAATTTTACACCCTCTGAGGTAATACGTAGACCCGGTAAGACAAACCTCCGGCGGTGGAAAATTACCAAAATTCATCACCCTCTAAACTACCCTCAGATCATCTGGGATTGAATACGGAGCTAACACAATTGGATTCGCTAAAAACGGACGAGAAATACGAAATTGGGGCGCCAAGCCGCAAGACAAGCATGCAGATCTGCTGAGCACACCTGTGGATCTGCTGGAAGTCTTTACGGATCCACCGAGCTATTTTGTGGATCCACACCCACTTTTCGACTTTAAGGATTAATTAGAATATTCTTAGTGGCGTACAACTGGTTTTTTCGAAGGTAACTTTAATTTATAGCCATTCATTTTCTGGGAAAACTGCCAATGGTAGGTGGCTTTCAACCATATCCACACAAACTCTGACATAACTTAACTCTTACAAAAATATATAATCCCACTATCAAAGACTTTGACTTAATCTCAAACCATACACTACACAACACTAAACAGATACGAGCTTAACAACTCTCCTCGGAAACCTACACAAACATTCGAAGCCACCAAGTCCTCAGCTCATCCTCATAAGCTCATATGGTTATTCACATCTTCGCAAATAAGTCCTCAGTTCGACCTCGTCTTACCATACCGAGTTCCTATGCTCGTTTACATGTACAAAGTCCATCCGCTCGCTTCGCTTATACTAAGCTCGTCTTCGGTTCGTCTTTCACAACTCGTCTTCAATATACCAAGATCTTTAACTAGTCAACTCACTTTTACCATTGAAGCTTCTCCTTCGCCTCATAAGCCTTGGCCTCATTATCAAAGTTTATCCTTGACATCAAGACTTATCTCCCCTTATGAAATTATGCTTCATAATACTTCGCCCCATCATTGAAGCTTCATCCTTACTATCAAACTTCGGTTTCACCACCAAACTTAAGAATCTCATCACAGCAAAAACTTGGGGTATTACATTCTCTCCTCCTTAATAAAAATTCATCCTCGAATTTTAAACCAACTTAATCTCCATGTTCTGCTTACTTCCCAAGTACATTCTCCCATCATCCTGCCATCAAGACATACCTAACTCCTACTCATGAGTCATCACTCTTTTTCATCCTCTACCCAATGGATCTTTCCCTAAAGCTTGCACTATTGTCTGCATTGATCCTTGACTAGACTTAATATTTCTTCCCATGCTTCTCCTAACATCATTCTCAGCTTTCTCCATCCAGACCATAGATTAGAAAGATTGAAGTCCTTCAATTTGTGCAATTCGCAGGCAATCTTTCACAAAATGATCTGACCGTCCACATCTAAAACAAACACCCACCTTCTTATAACATTATATCTTTTATGCCATTTCCCACAAGTAGGGCATTGAGAAGTTGAACTCGTAGTACCGAAGCTCATGTGAGTAATAGCTCTAGAAGTATCTAGCCTTGATTGTGACATCCTTGGCTGTTGTAAACCTTCAATTTTCCACCCTGTAGCCCAATGAGGAAGGCAAAAGCCTATTCGATCAAGAACTAAGTTTGCAAGACACAATTTAGGGTTTTTAGAGAGTAAAAACTAAATCGAAAAGTGAAAAGCTCAAAGAGGGGAATGATTCGAAGTTGGGATATCAAGGGGAAAGCAGGCATAGGCCTGTGTCCCATACATGGGGCGCAACCTTAGGTGTGCTCCCCATGCCCCTACGTAGCTCATTCATAAAAAGACCCCACGAATGGGGCACAATACAGAGTCAAACTTTCCTTTTTTGATTTTCTGACCTAATTTCCTTTCAAATCCGGTCCAAAATCATTTTAGGCAACCCTAATCAGCAGATTTTTAGTTTCCTTAATTGAAAACCGAAGATCTTTCCTATTTAGAAGATCATTCTAAATAGGAAAGAGATTTTCTTCCTTTTTAGCAAAATTTTGCAAACCCTATAAATATAAACTTATAGCTAGGATTTTGGGAGACTTTTTGAGACCTTTTAGATGATTCGAAAGGAGGGAATTATTTTTAGAATTCATTTGGGAGGCTAGGATTAGGGCTCTAGAGAGAGAAAAGCACCAAACACCTAAAACTAGAGACTTGTGACTTTAGTTCTTGAAATAAGAGGTAAGAACACATTAAATGTAAGCCATTGAGGACTGAATCCCTGTAACCTAGAATTCCCAATGCATTCAAACCCTTTTGAATTGTCATGGAATAGGTTACATTAAAGGGATTCTTTATCTTTTAATTATATTACACTTTTATGCATATTTTATGATTCATGCATCATGTATATTTGATTACTGTATTTATTTTTGTTTTAATATGCTATATTTTGTATATGAATGCATGTTAGCCACAAAATTCAAGACCGGTTCTTGAATTATTGTGGCTAAAGCTTAAGGTTAACATTCTTTTTTTGTTAATTCCATTTTTCTATTATGGATAATATATGGTAATATATGCATATTTTGAATGAATCAGTAGTTTGTAGTGTAAAAGACCATAAGTTTAAAAGATATGAATATGATTTAGTTATTTGTGCTTTCTTTTGTTTTATGTTTTTTTTTTTTTTTTTTTTTTTGCTAATGTGTTTTGTTCTATGTTCAACTAATATTTTCTTCTTGTTAATTTACTTTGATGTTTGTATTGATGTTTGTTTTGTGTTGTATAAACATGTTTTTGTGAGCTAACCATGCAAACCAGGGCATCTAGAAGGCCAAAAGCCAAGAAGAGGTAGAAAAAGAGGCAAAGCATTTTGCCCCCGGCAATCCAGAACAGAAGAGGCTTAGCACCCTATACGTGCCCACCAGCCCAAAATTCCTTTTTTATTTTTTTATTTTTTTCGATTTTAATTGTTTTTATTACTTCTGGATTCCATAATCCAGTAGCTTTGGTTGTGATTTGTAATAAAATAGTAAATCCCCTTCCCCATTAATTAGAATTAGGTTTAATTAAATTGAACTAGGAAAAACTTGGTAAATTTACATAATTTAGTTTAAATTGCATGAAATTGGTTAGTTTAATTCACTTTAAATATGTTTGAATGCTTTAATTTATGTTCTTACTGATTTGTTGATTAATAGATAATTAATTGGATTAATTAGATTGCAACTTGGTAAGTTTAATTTTAATGAAAATGCATGAAATTGACTTAGTAATTAGGGTTAATTTGATTTGATTTGTTAATTTGTTAAGATTAATTGTTTGAATTATAAATCAACTTGAATATAACTTGTCATATAAAAACTCAAATAAAGCCCAACCCATCAGGAATTAAACATAACCAGTAAGTGGAAGCCAACCTCACAGTTGGGCGGGCTTGGGTGCCTAACACCTTCTTAAGCCTGTACCTAATTTTCTTACCTAGAATCTCTGGATTAATGTGGTTTGGGTAATAAGCAAGGAATCTAAGTCACCATTTTTCCTAGTTTTTAAAAACTAGGTGGAAACTCATGTTCTCCATTTTGGGTCTCGACCCATTTCGTCTTCCCTCGACTTAGGTAGAAAAGCAATGTAGAATCACATCCACCTGCATGCCCGAAAACTCAACGGCAACAATTGTCCTCGGAGATCAACCTGTGGAGATGCATGAAACGAGATGTCCATATTCTTTACTCCACTGTCATCTCTACCCTGCTTGGATGAGCTTCCAATTCGAACCTTCTTCTTCCATTGCTCCTCAACTGCATTCTCTTCCATCTCTCTATTTTCAATCATCCTTGCCTTACCCAAAACCTTAGAAAAGGAAGAAAACTCATAGGCAGCTAGTTTCTTGAATAAAGGTGCATTCAACCCTCTTTGGAAACGATGAATCTAAACAACTTCTTATTATACCCGGGCTTGAGCATACTTACTCAATTGGTTGAACCTCTTTGCATACTCAGATATAGTCATATCTAAAGTTTGTACGAGCTTCTCAAATTTCATAGCCTTTGCTTCCTTTATACTCTCTAAGAGAAACTCATTAATCATCATCTCTTTAAACTACTCCCAGGTAACGTCATTATCATTCCAAAGCAAACCTGCCACACTTCTTTTGAACCAATCCCTAGTGTCTCCCTTTATCAAGTGGCCAGCAAACTCTACTACCCTCCTATCAGGAATCCTCAAGATTTGCACTTTATCTTCCAATTCCTCAAGAAATTCAGTAAGGTCTTCTTCACCCTTATACTTCCAAGGCCTCAATTCTTTCAAAAGAGACTTCCTCTTCTCATAATGCAACTTGTTGTCTTTGTCCAATCACCAACTCAGCCAATAACTCATAATTCCTTTGTAGTTGATCCAAACTTTGAGTTATGGCAACTACATCAATAGAAGGTGCAGGGCCCTTATTATTCCTTGCTCGGTCAACTGAACTCTCATCAGATGAAGTAACTCGTACACGTTGGGGAGGCATCGCGTTACTATAAAATGAAAGAAGATAACTTAGACTCATACAATATGCTAATCTACACCAAAGGAAAATAAAACAATGACAAGAAGGAATCCTATGCTTCATAGTTTCCTTAGTCAAGAAGACTCTCAACTTAGACAACTATACTATCTCTTCTATACCACCTCTGCTCTCATCTATGCTAAACCTTTGCTCTGATCTATACTAAACCTTAGCTTTAATAATCTAACTACAATCAACCTTTGCTCTGATACCACCTCTTGTCACAACCTGACTTTAGCGGCGCGACGATCTTAGAGCATGAGTAGGTATAACACCATCGAAAACTCGTAGAACCTACTATTAACCTCAAACTCACCCTAGATCACCAATATAAACAAAACATATCATACACGATCCCAAAACAATAACAACTTTAAAGGTAAATCAAAGTCTTTCCATTTAATTCATATAAATCACTTCATACAAAAATCCTTTTACAATCTACGGATTGTCTAGATAGAGAAACGACAACTATGACTTTTAAAATAAAAAATATTACAATCTTAAAGAAATAACTTATACATTCTAAGCTTCTTTGGTGGAGAAGGATGACCAAAGAGAGATATTCTATCAACACAACTTCTAACTTCTCTAATCTACACCTGAAATCCAAAGACGATATAGTGAGCCTTCAACTCAGTAAATTATAAAATGCATTCATACTTGAGATTTCTTGCAAGAGTAATAAATATATATATACATATACATTTATATTATTTAGTGGGTATCAAAAAGCATATGTATGTACTGAAGACAATAGGCACCAAGGGAACAATCCATTATAACATAATCATACAGTAGGAAAACTCATGTATAACATAACCACAATCCTGTGAATCTCAATATAATAACAGTTGGAGATCTAATGGGTGGGATGATAATGCAAACCATAAAAATCTCAATAAAAGTAGCATCAAAAGAGTACTCATGGGCGAGACTACACCACCATCCCCATGGCCTCTGAACAGTATACCATATTCGGTGTGAAAACAGAAAGAGCAGCTACTACACCCTTATAACACCAATGCATGCCTGCAAGGATACATCCGACATAGTTTATAGACCCAGTCAGTCGAGTCACCGGTGCACACGGTCTAATAAATATTTTCCCATTAGTCTAGGCATTTTGTCAGTGCTTGGTCAATGCTAGATATTGGCTCAGTAAAATCATCATCATAAACATAAGGTTAGCCCAATAGCCTCGTCATAATCAACAATCAGTTTAAGATTTCAAATGGATTTCATGTCTTAATAGACAATAAAAGATAATAATAATATTATAATAATAACAATATATATATCATTTAGAACAAAAAAGGAATGGAATTCAACAGAAGTAACATAAGGTGGTCTTACCATGCTTTTATGCATTTCATAACTTACCTCACTATCTAAAGCTTCTTCAATAAAGTCAAAAATCATCATCATCAAGACTCCTTAATTCATTAAGTTCAGTATCAATCATCCTTAGTCTCACCAGATCCACAGAGCTACTATCTAGATTTACCTAGAGCTCTTCTAAGTAAGCCAAAATATCAATCTGTCACTTAGGTCTCGGGTTTAATATGGAGATCAGCTGATTTCTTTAAAGGAAAGGAAATAATGGAGGATATCATGCTTAGATCTGAAATCTGGTTAGAACTTAGAGATTTGAAAACAAATGCAGAACTTTAAGTTTATAAAGAAAAAAAGAAAAATGTAAACGTTTGTAATAGTCTCTAGAATGGTCTATTATTCTTTATATAGAAAAAGAAATAATTAAAATATTCTTAGTGGCGTACAACTAATTTTTGGGAAGGTAACTTTCATTGGGAAGGTAACTTTCATTGGAAAGGTAACTTTTATTGGAAAGGACACTATTATTTATAGCCATTCATTTTCTGGGAAAACTACTAGTGGTAGGTGGCTTTCAACTCTATCCATACAAACTCTAACACAACTTAACTCTTATAAAAATATCTAATCCCATTATCAAAGACTTAGACTTAATCTCAAACTATTCAGTGCACAACACTAAACAGATACAAGCCTAACAGCTCTCTTTAGAAACCTACATAGACATCTGAAGCCCTACCATCGAGTCCCCAGCTCGTCCTCGTAAGCTCATACGGTCATTCGCATCTTTATTAATAAGTCTGTAGTTCAACCTCATCTTACCATACCGAGTTCCTATGCTCATTTACTTGTACAGAGTCCATCCGCTCACTTTGTTTGTACTTAGCTCTTCTTCGGTACATCTTTCCTACATTGAACTCGTCTTCAATATACCAAGCTCTTTAACTCATCAACTTGCTTTTACCATCAAAGCTTCTCCTTCGCCTTTTAAGCCTTGGTTTCATTATCGAAGTTTGTCCTTGACATCAAGACTTATCTCCCCTTGTGAAATTATGCTTCATAATACTTTGCCCTGTCATCGAAGCTTCATCCTTACTATCAAACTTGGGCTTCAGTAACAAACTTAAGAATCTCACCATAGAAAAAATGTAGGATGTTACACCAGTAAGAGATCTTCGACGATCAAGTCAGTTGGAGATTAAATAATAAATAAAGTAATTGAATTATTGGATGTGAAAATAGGATTAGATGATCCTCACTTGATCCACAATAAGGGATTTTATACTCACATAATGGATAATGTGGTTCCTGATTTTGTGGGATCATTAGACATGGGAGATATTATAGAATCTCAGGATCTGGGCAGTTATAACTGCCAGATCTATTATGGTTCTGGTTCTACTAGGACCTATTTTTGTGGTTTGTTAGCCTGATTATAGTTCAACTAGAATTATCCCTTGTGTTCTATTATTACGATGGTCTGGTATCATATGTACCCTGTTGGTCAAGACCATTTATGATCACGTCGTATACATCTTAAGTTTTCCTTTTCCCACTTCTTCTTTTGAGCAAGAATTTTAGAATTTCAAAAAGCTTATCAAGAGGATTTACTATAATTATCGTCATGCTATGTAGGTCTTTGTGCTGCTCTAATACACGTGGCTCTTTTTTTTACAGTAGATGTCTCATCAGTTATTTAATTTTAAGAGTTGGTAGTTGTGCTAAATTATATTTCTTCCTTCTAGGTTCTTCTATTATAACCTTCTTTCTACTTTCTTTCCTCATTTCCTCGCCTCTAGATCGTTTCATCATTTTGCAGTTTTGCTTTCAATTTTTTTTTTTACAGGTATGGCTCTATCTCCTAATTCTTCTGCAATGGCCTCTAGGGTTTCTCAAAAACCTAATATTTTGGGACCTAAGGTTCATAGTCCTATTTCCATATCCATTGACGCTTCTCATACAGTTCTAATCGACCTTGCTAAAATAAAGGTGTCTGCTACCCCTTCTTCCATATCCTTGGATGAACTGAACTAAATCTGGGATCGGTATAAGATCCTGTAAGAGTTTGAATTAATAGCCCTTAGTCCTAATGTAAGGGTCGATATGGACCTTGGGGATCGAGTCCTTATAATCAATGAAGAGACTCTTAAAGCCGATATCAGACTCACCTTATATGATATAATTGTTGATGCCGCCAATCATTATGAGTTATCTTTATGCTAGTTAAGCCCTAATTCTTAGCGCATGATATGTGGTTTGTCCATTATTGGTGAGGAGAACAATATTCCTGTGAATCCTAAGGTGGTGAGGAGTTTATTCACCTTGTCTGCTCGTAAGGATGAGGACTTTTGCTTTCTGTATGCATTAAAAGGTTATAGAATTTTTACTAGCTTTACTGGAAAGACTGATTCATTATGGTTCGGAGCCATGATAGATGGCCTATCCAAATTCGTTAGAACGGGTGTGGCTTTAGCTCATGGAGTTGGCGATTTGGAGGACTGGGAGTCTAATTCCATAGATGCACTTAAGGTTTGTAGGACCATCGATGGTCAAGCTAAACCCTCTGTTTTTGTTTCCCTGCCAAAGTGCTAAAGGGAGATCTATGATCTTACCGCTAATTCCCATCCTTCTATCCCTACCCTAAAAATCACAACAAAATGAGAAGGAGCCAATTATGTTGGATCTAGAGAAAACCAAGTCTTCCCTCAAGAACTATCCTAATCATGATCTTCATCTTCATTCACTCTATCCAGGGAACATATCCATCCGTAATCCCTCTATTTACCAAGCTTTGGCTTGTCATTGCCATATAGAGGAGGATTTTGAAGAATACCAGTTCTTGGAGGACTACGAGCTATTGGAGGAGCAGAACCTCACTGCTACACGTGTATTTCAAAAAAAAATTTGGTATGTCTCTTGAGCTTCTACCTTATATTTACTTTGTTGCTGCTTCTAGATAATCAGTAAGAATGGGTTCCTTAGCAAACATATGAAGCAATTACAGGAGTCACTGATAAAAGGAGAGGAGGAGTTGGCACAAAAGAATGAGTGTATCCAAAACTTGACCAAATGGTTGTAAGAGATGAACTAAAAGAATGAGCAAGCGAAGAGAACTTGAGATTGCCACCAAGACCATCAATACTCTAGAGGTTTAGAAGAATAAAGTTGTTGCTTCAACAACTCTCTAGCAAGCTAAGGAGATTGCTACTATGGAAAATATAGTCTAGGTTTGCTTTGATTTCTGAGACCAAATTGTTCAAATCTTGGAAGACAATTATCCAGATACCGATTTTGAATTTTTAAAAGGTCTCCTACCCTAACTACTGGTCTACAAGCTAAAGTCAATCCTGAGAAGAACCAGTGGAATGAGGAGATCTAAGAAGAAAATAGGGAGAATCACGATCAAGAGGTGGAGGAGCAACAGAGCCATGGTGGAGCCTCTTAGTTTTTATTTCATTTTCTAGGATTTATTTTTGTGGTTTCATTCTCATTTTTTCAGAATACTTTTTGCTGCTCTCTTTGAATTTTATTTCTAGGAATGGTTGACTTTCGTTTCTTTGAAGCACTTTATTTTTCCACCTGTGGTACCTTTTTACTTTTTGTTATCTTTGTTTAGTGCTTTGTTGTAGACTTTTTGTTTGAAACTTTAGGCTTCACTCTGCCATAAATAGGGCTAGAGATAACCCACTCAGACCCCTTACCTAACTCAAGTTCTTGGTTCTCTGGCCCTTTAATAATTCTGAGGATTTGTTTTCCTTTTGGAGGGACCATTGTTTGGTCGTAGATTCTTTATATAAGCCTGGTTTGTGGTTGAATTTTAAGCCTCAAATCTCTTTCTTGGATCTGCTTTATTTTGGTAGGGCTATTGTAAGCCTTAGATCTCATTCTTGGGTATGCTTTATTTTGGTAGGCTATTGTAAGCCTCAGATCTCTTTCTTGGATTTGCCTTGCATTGATTTGATCATTTTAGATTAGGCAGTTTTAAATTATGCTTGAGAGAACCATTATAAGACAAATTGCAAGTCATGTTAGAGAAAATGCAACATATATGGAGAAAACATAGCTATGCCTCAACTTTATTTGAAATAAATCAACAAAAACTCTAGATGATACCTTACAGGAAGCTATCTATAGAACAACTTCAAATTTTCAACATTCCAAGTTTAAGGTACGGATGATCCATCCACTATCTTCAGTTTATAAATTCCTGGTACTACTACTTTTAAGACTTGGTACAGTCTTTCTTAATTAGGTTCTAGTTAGTTGTTGCCTGGATCTACGACTATGCATTCTATTTTTTGTAGGACCTAATCTCCTGAGTAAATTATTCGCTCTTGAATCTGCTTGTTTCTTAGCTTTGAATCCGATGTTTATATACAACCTGCTGAATAGTTGCTATTTCTCTTCATTCTTTAACCAGATCCAATGCAAAACATTGGTTGGCTTCATTTTCCTCTAGTCTGTAGCTACTTGTTTAGAGGTTAGGAGAACCCAATTCAACTGGAATTACTGCCTCCGAGCCAAAAGTCAAATAGAAAGGAGTTTCCCCCATTGCTGCACTTAGTGTGGTTCAAAAAGCCCACAGGATGTTATACAATTCTTCAACCCATGCTCATTTATGTTGGTCCAATCTTTTTTTCAGACCATGTAATATGGTTTGGTTGGTGACTTCAATTTGGCCATTAGATTGCGAATGGGCCACTGATGTGAACCAAAGATCAATGTGCCATTCCATACAAAATTGGAAAAATTTCTAACAATCAAACTATTTCGCATTATCGGTTATAATCGGAGTTCCATACCTGGACAAGATTTTTTTCTGCAAAAGCGAACCATTTGCTTAGTTGTGATAGTGGCTAGTGGTTCAGCTTCTACTCACTTTGTGAAATGGTTAATGGCTATATTTTATGGTTAATAGCCATAAAATATTAAAGTTGCTTAATGATATATGTATATTTGCATATGAGTAATATAAGTGTGATGAGTTGATAAAAGTGGAGACATTAACTATGCATGTGAAGTTGAGGTTATAATGGGGTTGTATATTGGAAATGTAGTTTACTTATGCAGGTTTCATATTTTGGGGATCGTTATATGTACTATCGGCATGCTGCCGGAGTTACATTGATTGTTTTTATAATCGAGTTTAGTGGCTTTAGGCCTAACCATGCCCTAGAATCGTCTATCCCAAAAGTGGGATGTAAAAATAGTGGTATCAGAGTGTGAACCCTCAAAATCACACCTCCAGACGAGCGATTATCAATTACGAACCCGTAGAATCGAACCGAGCTCAAATCGGATAAAAATGAGCCAAAACGGGCCAAAACAATGCGAAACCGAGTCGATCCATGCAGAAAACTGAACCAAATCTGACCCAAGTTAGGCGGCATCAGAAGCGTGCTGCCCATTTGGTCGTGCCACCAAGGCATACGGCACTGTTGCTATGCCGGCGATGACTTATGAATCTGCCTTCCTCTATAAATTTAGCTTCACCTCCAGCTGTTTTAAAAGAAGAGGGGGGATGACTTTTTATGAAACTTTGTTATTTGCAATTATTATTTCCTACTTTGTTTAACTAACCTTTTTATTTAAGGTCCAATTTTGGAGTTCTTAATCCAAAGTGGAGCTCAGATCTGGCATTAAACTTGCCCCATTCGTGAGAAGACCAAGAAAAGCAAAGGTAAAATTTCTTTTTCTCTTTCTTTTTGAAATTCTAAATTCAGATCTAGAATTCCCCCTTTTCCACCTTTCTTTAGGTTTAAAACTGAAAAGATCTAGAAATTATTAATTTAAAATATGAATTAAATTAATAAACCAGATCAACTTTTTTTATACAAAACCCCTCATTCGCAAGAAGGGAGAACTGCGTGGGGTTTGATTCCTATTCAATGGGATACGCAGGCATGTCAACCTTTAAGACATCAACTTCAAAATATTTTCAATAACATTTTTTCCCTTTCTATTTTATCTTTCTTTTATTAAATTGCTTTCATATGTTATTTTTCTTTCTTTTATTGCTTTATGTGTTCTTTGTTTTATTTTTTATTTTTACGAGTTTATTTTTCTATTAAATTAGTTGGGAAATATGTGTTTTTCCTATTACCAATAAGGGTTAGAGGAAAGATCCTCTTTATCTTATTTGCTTTTGGTTGTGTAATAATTAGGTAGAATTTATTCTTGCTTATTTCTCTATAATTGTCATTCATGTAATTTTTGCATCATTTATAAATACTTCATTCATCATTTTTTATTCATGTTCATCCATACGCGAAAATCATTCACTTTTATATAAAAGTTATTTTGCACCATTAGTCAAATTAAAGAAAATTACTTTTCGTTAAATTGTTTATTACCAAAACCTAATCTCCGAGCTCTCTTTGGTCATTCGTGGATTAGTGTTTTTCCAATGGGATGAGTTAAATAATTTGGAGTCAATTTAATTTGGATTTTCCTTTAATTTTTCCAATCAAAATAAGTAAAATTAAAGTGACAACTCCCTTTTCCAAATGACGAAATTGCAAAATACAATTTTCTAAACTCATAGCAAGTTCCAATCGTGGAGTTTCTCCCGAAGAGTACTTCGATCCCCTTAATGGATCGGACCGGTGCTCGGGTGAGGTCTCACAGTTGGTGACTCCACTGAGGATAATTAAATATTTTTCAAATAAAAGATAAAAGTGGATTACTTTTGGTAAAATACAAAGTTTGGCTTTAGTTCAAAATAGTTTTTTTTTTTTTTCATGCATCACTACATTTGGGCTCCTTGTCCAAAACCCTAGTTTCCTAGGAAAACAAAGGATAGAAAGTAGCATCGAGTGGGCAACCTTCCTTAGGTATGCTTATCGATAGTGAAATCATCCAGCCCGCGACGTATCCTTGAAACCTTTCAAAGGTGTAACGAGCATGCCTGTACTGCTGGACCCACATGAGGCTCCTTAAATCACATATGGTTAGGTATATTGATGCTCTAGTGTGATGGGTACCCTATCTGAGCCACCCTTACCTTATCATATAATGAACCTAGAACCTGACCTTAAGTTGTATGTACCATAATCAAAGCCTTGCATAATTGCATATTCATGAAATGTTTTTTTCATGCATATCATGCATCTATAATGTGCAAAAAAGCATGCATTCATCTCAAGCCTAGGTTGTACCTTGAACCGAAAAAGGGTCAAACACTCACCTCTGTCCTAATCGCCTTCAATCCACAAACCCTAAGCCCAAGATCTTGGTCCATCCTACCTTAGGAAATTTCCAAAGCCCAATACCTTTGGCCCAATATGCTATCCTGAGCCCAAGATCTTGACCCATCCTACCTTAGGAAATTTCCAAAGCCCAATACCTTTGGCCGAACAAGTTATCCTAAGCCCAAGATCTTGGCCCATCTTACCTTAGAAAATTCCCAAAACCCAATACCTTTGGCCCAACAAGTTATCCTAAGCCCAAGACCTTGGCCCATCTTACCTTAGGAAATTCCCAAAGCCCAATACATTTGGCCTAACATGCTATCGTAAGCCCAATATCTTGGCCCATCCTACCTTAGAAAATTTTCAAAGCCCAATACCTTTGGTCCAACATGCTATCACAAGACCAAGACCTTGGCCCAACATGTTATCCTAAACCCAAGACCTTGGCCCATCCTACCTTAGGAAATTCCCAAAGCCCAATACCTTTGGCCCAACAAGCTACCCCAAGCCCAAAACCTTAGCAAATCCTCAAAGCCCAATGATGGTTAGCCCATAATACCATAGGGAATCCTTTTCCCTCAGAGTCTATATACTCTTACTCTCATCATCTTTTCATATTCTCACCCGCCACTCACTGGGTTTCTTTTGATTTTGCTTCAAGGTACCAATGGCTAACCCGACTGACATGGCTGCCCTGACCACACTCGTGACTAGTCTCCTTAAGAAATAAGAGGAGAATTTTCAAGCAATTCTGAATGCTCAACAAGCCCAATTTAAGGAACAAATGCAATTCATCATTGAGGAAGTCTAAGCCATGATTAATCAAGCTAGCCTCAACCCAACTAACCCAAATCCAACTTTGGACTAGACCATCCCAAATATGAATTGGGCTAACCCTAATCTAGTCTAAGTTCATGCCCACACTACCTCTATGCCAAGCACCTTCACCCATTATAGCCCTTCCTCTCCCTTGAATACTTTTCAAGGTAGGAAAGTATTCCCCCATCAAGATACCAAGATATTCATGGAAAAATTTGAAGCAATGAAGAAAGCCATCAAGTCCTTAAAGCACTGTAATGACCTAATTGATGTGGACAGCTTAGCCTTATTCCTTGATGCTAAACTTCCACCCAAATTAAAAATGCTTGAACTTGAGAGATTTGATGGAACTACTTACCCCAAGACTCATCTGAAGATATATATGGGGGCAATGCAGCCTTTGGGACTTAACAATGAGCTCCTTGCTCAATTGTTCCAACAATCACTAATCGATCCTGCCATGAGATGGTTCCTTTCACTAAACAAGAGCTAGAAAAAGACATGGGATGATATTTGTCATGCTTTTGTCAAGCAATATCATTACAATAGTGAAGTGGATGTAACTAGATATGACTTGGAAACCACCAAACAACTTCCAAATGAGTCCTTCTCTATGTTCCTTACAAGATAGAGGGTTAAAGCTACTCAAATGGTAAACAGACCAACCGAACAAGAACAGGTGGACATCCTTGTCAAGAACCTACTTCCAGCCTACCAAGCCCATATGCTGACCCAATACTTGCCCACTTTCAAAGCGAATCGTTTCAAGATGAATTCTCCACCACCGATATGAATAGTGATGAAGAATATAAACCCTATGACCTTTGAGATAAGACTAACATGCCCCGATCCCACCCTTTCTTTCAAACTGAATCCATCACTATGATCCATACATCTTCACCAAAGTGGAAGACAGACCCCACTTCACCCCATCTTACCTCTGCCTAAGTAGCATGTCATGGAAAATTTCAAGCTCAGCTAATATGACTTGTCTGAGATTGAGTCCGAGTCCATGTTCAAAGTCCAAGTCTATCATTTTTGTATTCTTCTTCTACTTTGTACTATCTTTTACTTTTTCAATAAAACATTTATGTTATTTGTGCACTTCTCTTTTCCCATCTTTCTTATTTAGTTGTCTCAAAAAAAAAATCAATGGATTTTGGCAAGCATTTACATTTCACAATGAAATGCACCATGATTCGAACAAATCAAAACTTGAGGTATCAATCTCGATTATGTCAAATTCCTTCTATCTCCATATTCAACTCCTCCAGAGTAAATTTTGAATACATTCAAGTTTCCTTAATCATCTCAATTCCTTTCTTATTCATATAGTCTTTCACATCTTTTCCAAGATTGCTTTTAGTCCCTTATTTACTCTTTGACCATTGCAAAGTTCTTAATTATTCATATTTCTTTTTCTGTCATAACTTTTCTATCATAAGTCATTTTCTTGATCAATTTCATATATCCTTATACATCAGTAATCCATTTAAACTATCTTCCATTTCTTTATCTCTTTATCTATTTACAATTTAAGTATCCATCATCTCAAGTTAAACTCGTTCATTCCTTTGGTTTCACTATTATAATGGTTTCACTATTATAACTACTCTTTTACTTATTCTCATCTCAGTCTCATCTTTATCAGTTACATTTTCAACCATTTTCCATTGCTCGATAGTTTTACTGCCCTTACAATTTTCTGTACGTTACTATCGTTCACACTTTTCATTTTAGCATTTACGGTTCCATTTAATCAATATCTTATTGACTTATCTTGGTCATATTCTATGTCTATCATTTTCTATAACATTTACTCTATTACATAATTACTTATCATTCCTTACACAGAATCTTTCACTAAAATATACTGTTAGAGTATATGCCCTAGAGCTGTGTATATATTTATGTAAATGTAAAACAACATCTTAATTAATGGCAATAAATATATGTTTTTATAAATCAATTGTTCCATTGTATTAAATATATATTTGTAGTCCATTAGTATTTTGTAAGAGGATCTATTCTCAAGTGTTGAGAATATGGATGACAGATCGCTCTCAAACAAATACTTTAAATGTTCATGGTCATAGGAATAA
>CATKHJ010025931.1:0-12568 GCA_949750685.1 Vernicia montana | reverse complement strand
AAATATAAAATATAATTTTTTTATAAATTATATTTTAATGTATAAGGATTAAGAAATTATTTTATATTAAATTAAATTTGTAATATTTTAATTAATTAATTAATTTTATTAACTTTAAATTTCACAAATATTAAATTTTCTTTAAATAGTTTAAAAAATATTTATACAAAAAATAAAAATTAATACGTAGGTGCATAGATATGAATTTTTTATTTTTAACATCACTCGATAAAAATCCTAAATTATGGATAAAAGGTTTTATATGTACCATTTTGAAAAGATTAAAGGTCTAATGAGATAAAAAAAAAAAAAACATTAAAAGCTCACTTGAATATCAATCCAAAAGAGAAGATTTTATATGTATAATTTTAAAAAAATTAAGGATCTAATGGGATAAAAAAAAAATATTAAAAGCTCACTTAAACACCAACTAAAAAAAAAAGAGTCATATTTATACTTTTAATCATTTTCTTTTAAATGCATATACACATATAAACACTCCTTAAATTCATAATAATTTTAAAGAGTTATATTTAATCTTTATTTCTTATACACATACATCTTACATTATCTATCTGAAAAGTTGAAGTCCCAACATATTATCCGTTAATATAATTAATGAGTGTGACGTATGTACTGATTATTAATTTTTGTGATTGAATAGTTCCAAGGGCTAGCATGACACAAGCAAACACGTGTTAATAATTAAGATTGACTATTTTCAATCTTTAAATTCTTCCACAGTATCTCTGGCAAAAAAAAAAAAAAAAAAAAAAAAAATTCTTCCACAGTATATTACAAGATTACTTGCCATTAATTTTCTTTTAAAAATATCAATTTTATGGACTGCAATTCTTAAAATGTCAATTTTATGGACGGTAAAATGTCAATTTATTTATACTGTTTCAATATATTAGACATTTTAGAGTTTTTTTCTTGTTACAAATCAATAGTTATTTTATAAATTTTAAATAGCATTTATTATATATTTTTTTATTTTATTCTGTTACTAACTTTATTTTTTTTTTCCACATTCTCTTAAAAAATGAGTTTCAATGATAGTAAAATAAAAGTAAAGGATAATCTTAAATAACATAATTGCGTTTAACACAATAAAAATAATTATGTAATTATTTTTACACAATTTATGATGTGAAATAATGTCAATTATTATTATTATTATTTATTTCTTACTGTATAATATGATATGTTCAAATTATATTAGTTTACATTAAATTTTTTTTGACAATTTACTTCACCTAATATTATTTAAAAATAAATTAATTATTTTAATTAAAATTAAAATTATTTAATAATTTTCTTAATTCTTATACAACTCTCTAATTTCTAAAATGTCTAACATGTTAAAACCGAGAGAGTAATACAAAAGTTTAAAATTAATATTTTAAGTAAAAGTTAAGTATAGCCAACTTCTAAATACACATTAAATACTCTAAAAATGAGAAAACAAGAGTGAGAAAAATTGAAAGGAGTGAAAATAGTCTCATCCTAATAATTAATGAGTTATAATTAGTTCTCTAATCAAACACTTTACACTGGATAAATGGATAATGATGTCTCCATTGACAGATCGATATACATAAAAAATAAAAAATAATGGAGGAGAATCTAGAGGTGGATATTGTTTTTGCATAGTGAATCATCCCAATGCCTTATCCAGAGGTTATTCTATGGACTGGCTTATGAAATTTTTGCCATACAATAAGGTTGAGTTAAAAATAATAATTTGAAAAAAAAAAAAAAAAGAGTTTTGATTTAAAATAAGTTATTAACTTATTATACTATAAAATATCTTATTTGAAGGATATTAATTATATCAATAATATATTAATTCAGTTATAATTTTTTTTCCTGACAAATGTGAGAACATATAATACTTAGTCTGTACATTTAAAAATTATTTCTTAAATGCTAATTTTAAAATTGAATTATAAAAAAAAAAGTAAATTCCTTTATTAATTAATTTTTAAAGTTATTATGAAACTTTAAGTCTTTAACTCTAATATAGATTATGTAATGAAATCCTTTTAAATATGTGTGAAATAAATAAAAAAAAATTAATTAGAAATATGAAATTAATCTACTTGCTTCGCATGTTATTTAAAAAAAAATTACAAAGTTAAATATTTATTTTATAACAACGAAGTTCATAATAAACTAAGTCAAAAAATTTAAATTCTGACAATTAATACATTGTAACAAATTTAGAGGGATGTACAAATTCCTAATATTGATTGATGCATGCCTAGTTGATTAATTTGTAGTTATATAAATGAAATTGGACATGTGATCTACCACTTCCAAAACTCAAATCACATCATATTAGTGGTTGTTGTTAAGTTAGTTGATTGATTGATCACCTAACTTAAAAATTAAGTCCCTAATCCATTTAAAGCCAATGGTTCAAAGAATTTTGGCTTTTTTAATTAGATGATAATTAATTAATGGTTAACCTATCAATTGGACATGCATGTATTATTGCTCTAAACCCTAACAATCAAAGATTACTGACATTTTGTTTTGATTGTAGAACACAAGTATTTTCATCAAATAGTCTTTCCCCTTCCTATAAGTTAGTGTCACATATTTCCTCTGTTCCATATTAAATGACTTTTTAAAAGAAAAATTTTATTTCTAAATATTTGACGCTTTGCTATTATTTAAAAACATTTATTACTTTTTATCAATTTTACCCTTATTTATAGCTGTTTTATTTTTGGGAATAGATAAAAATATGTTTAGTGGAAATAACTAATTTAAGGGTAACATAATCTTTTTATTTATATAATTAACCTATTAAATATAATTTTTAATTAGTATGCAACATTCTTAAATGTCACTTAATATATAACATAGGGAGTATAATTTATGATACTGACCTAAAAATTTTACATGCAAAGTACTTCCATAAATTAAAGTATGTTATTCTTCAATTGGATGGTTTAAGTTAATGTTTATAGTCTAAGGATAACTGAATACTTTCTTTGAATGTGAAGTGTATAAATAAAGAATAATATATACATTAATCACAAAAGGTCGGTTTAACATTAAAATTTTACTGTTGAGAAAAATAGTTTTGGGGTGCTATTTAGAGATTTTGGAATTTTAATAATTAAATTATGTGAAAAAACATATTTTAATTATCTCTACCAATATTTTTCAATAACAGTTCAAACAATCCAATGGATTCATTGTCTAGTATGTGGACCATCTTCATCCCAAAAGAGTCTTCAATGCTAATGCAACCATAATAGTATAGTCCCAAAATTAAAGAGTAATTCAATTTGGTTAGTGGATTATAAGAGCTTAGTAGAATTTATTTCTAGGATGGTCCGATTATAAGAGTGGATTTTTATTTTTATTTTTTTCCATATCTTTAGGCAATATTTACGTTCACAACCATGAAAATGTAATCTATCAAATTAAAATTTTGAGTTTTATAAGGTTTAAATTTCATAAAATTATAGACCTCCCTTTGCAACCAATTCATGGGCTGCTGCTGGCTTTCCTTTGGCCATCAGCAGCCCCTCTCCCTTTATTTATTTATTTATTTATTGGTTTTTTCGCTGTAGAACTAATAGAAATTATCTATGAATTTTGTTACACCTTTGTGAGTTTTTTTTTTTATTTTGCAGGTGAAGACTCTATTAAAGAGGATCTTCTTCTCAGCTACTATGAGTCTTAACTTTGTAAAATATGGCCCCTTTCAAGTGGACATTTTGTACTTAGATGACGACAATAGTGTAAAGATTTGTGAAAATCATTGGTTTGGCTTACCGAATGTCAAATGGATTTTCAATACCATGATCTTTGAGGTGTGCAGTGTTAAAGCCACCAATTTGCGGATGCGTAGTATCCAAAACTTGGCTCAGCTTACCTGATGTTTCTGACTGGTTCACAGCCTTCTACGACGTTTAAATGTGTGATTTCCCAAAAGTTAGATATTTATAATGATCACTCAAGGATGAGTGAGAGGAGATATTAGGATGAAATGATGATTAGGGAATTCTGTTAGGCTGTGATTTAAGTTAAGAAGAAGAGAGAAAACGAGGATGAAAGGATCCCTATCTAAGCGAGTAACTAATAAGGATGGAGTTTAGTGACGAAGTAAAATTTAGAATTTTGATGGTTAAGTTAAGGTGGGTGACAAAAGTGAGAATTTCAGTAAGATTGAATTATAATAGCGAGGCTAGATCTTAGAGTGAGTTCACGAATTAAGAAAGGACATGATACGAAACTGTACTGAAGATGATAGAAATAATGAGAGTCATGACATGAAAAAAAATATGTATGAGTTAATTGATAGAGAATTTTAATGAGATAGATGGATTTGATGTGAAAGAAGATGAGCACAGGATTAGACATTGGTGAATGAACAAATGGGTTCGATTCAGCGAGACGAGCGAAGCGAATATGAGAATTTAGTGCAGACAAGGCCGAGGATGTCCATAGATGTACAAAGAGAATTGGGTAAGTTTAAGCTGAGTAGAACAAAAATGAGCTGTGGATTTGGTTAGATATCAGTATAAGTAACGAGGCGAACTAGTGGATTCGTACTCATCCAGTGTAAGTTGATAGTGAAGTTAGATAGCTTATGAGGCATCAATTAATGTGTGGTTAAGATGGAAAGTTATCTACCACTGACAGTTTTCCAGACAATTAATGATATTTTCCTTTTCAAGAAAAAATTACCGTTTCAATAAAAGTTTTCCTTCCCAATGTGAATTGTCTTTTTCATAACTAACTGTTGACCAGCTTTATGTCATTTAATAACATCTGCCATAATTACTTCTTCTCTATATAAGGCCTTAAGACTGTTTAGTTTCCATTTTTGAACAGTTACATTTTTCTTTCTATAAAGTTTAAATGCTGGGTTTTCTTTGAAATCCAATAGCATTCAAATCTAAACTTTAAATTCATTCATCAAGCCTTCTTCTCTCAAAAGAAGATAGCCAGTCAACAAACGAAACTGCAGACCTAAATGGTAGATGATTCTTTCAGTTTTCTTATTAAAAGAGCTCCAAGTGGGTCTAGAGGATAGATCGGTGATTCCGGTGAGCCCAAGGATGAAAGATGCCGAGCCAAGTAATGATCAGGGAGTTATTAAGAAGAACCCTGGAGGTTTAGTTGATGGAGATTCTTTTGAGGAGTTAGCACCTTGGCTGAAGGGGTGGAAATTATGAGGTAAGATTATAGAATGTAAGATTTTTGAAATGTAAAGTTAAGAAATGCATGAACAATATGATGAAATTTCTTTTTGCATTTCGTTGAATTCTTATTACTTTCATTAGTATTGTTAACATCACCTTCTGTGGGTAACTCAATATTGTATTTTCTTTATAAGTTCTATCAAAAAGTGAAATCAGCAAAGTCATTTAGGCTAAAATCTTCATTCTGTAAATGAGGCCACTCGGGCAAAGCCAATGTATTTGTAATTGACGAGGTCATTTGGACCAAAGTCATTATCTTGTAAAAGAGGCCATTTGGGCAAACCTTATGCTTGAAATAAAAATTCTTTCTTAATGATATTGTTTATTTATTGAATGTCAAATTGACAGAACGCCCAACTAATGAGGAAAATCATTAGACCATGTGCACAAGGAACTCGACTGACCGAGTCTATAAACTAAGTCAGATAAATTCTCGCAGACATGCGAAGGTGTTTCTAGGGTATGTAGCAGCCCTTATAGTGACAAAGAGCACATGGGTTCGCTTATTTGTGCCTTTGAAGGTTATGATATGTTTATATTGCAATGGTATTATGATGCTACTGATTGCAGAGACTTATGGGTTAGTGGTTCGTCCCACCATTAGATCTTTGATTGTTAATGATGCGAGGCTCACGGTAATATGGTTATTGTTGTCTCCTTTATATTTTGATGATTCCAAAACTTTGTTTAATGAAGCTTATATTCATTGAATATGTGAAAAATAATGCAAGTATAAATTAATTTCAAATTATAAATTTGATTAACATAAAGTTTTGTATTAGTGATTATTGTTTACAGAAAGTCACCACCATGACTTGTAAGTTCACCACCATAACCAAGTTGGAGGGAAAACAAGATCAAATAACTCTACTAGTTCACCCCCACAACTTCAGAAGTCACCCCCATGAATTTCATACAAAAGCAAAAGGATTTTTGGACCAACCTAGTTCACCGCCATAACTTCTAAAGTCACTGTCGTGAACTAGACACAAAAGGGGATGGAATTTTTATCAGACAAAGTCACCACCACGACCTTCAAAGTCACCGCCGTAACCTGACAAAGTCATTGCCACGACCTCCAAAGTCACCGCCTTAACTGTCAACATATGTGGGTGTCTAAATTAGATTGT
Source organism: Vernicia montana (assembly GCA_949750685.1). NCBI lineage: Eukaryota > Viridiplantae > Streptophyta > Magnoliopsida > Malpighiales > Euphorbiaceae > Vernicia > Vernicia montana. The sequence continues at coordinate 6,207 of CATKHJ010025931.1, read as the reverse complement.
CTAATTTAGGTAAATTGTCAAATATTAGGTTGCCTAATTTAGGCAAAGGAGAAGTCCATTTGTAGAATTTCTCTCTCATTTTGTAAGTATCCCATTTTAGAGAGTTTTGTGAGTAAAACACAATTTTGAGAGAAAATTGTGAGTTGAGAAAAAAATCAAGGTGTGAGAATTTTCTTATTTGTGATCTATTTTTATCTAATTAGTTTGAGTATATTAGGATATTTGGGTTGGTGAGATTATATCTCCACATATTTGTATTATCCATTTGTTAGTGAAATACTTTCTTTTGTCCCGTGGACATAGGCACAATTTGCCGAACCACGTAAATATGTGCGTACTTATTTGTGTAATTTATTTCTTAAATTTATCACTCTATTACGCCTTTGAGCACACAACAAGTGGTATCAGAGCCAAAGGTTCGTACTTGGAATTGAAGAGACGTCCAAGAAAATTCCAGCAACAAGGCTTTGAGTTTGTTCTTTGATCAGAAAGTTTTTTCACAAAATATGGTGGATGATAAAAATATTCTCTAAACCCCTGCTGCAAAAGAAGAGCAAGATGTTACAATTAAAACATCTTACTTATTCAGTAATGCAAAGATCGATGTTGAGAAATTTACGAGCGAAAATAATTTCGGCATGTGGAGATGCGAAGTTATTGACGCTCTCACTCAAATGGATCTTGATTTGGTCTTGAAGGATAAGCCAGATGACATAAATAAGCAGCTGTGGAAATGAATGAACAAAAAGGCTTATGGACAAATAAGGTCTTGTTTGACTCATGATCTGAAATATCTTGTTGCAGAAGAAATTTCAGCCAAAGAAATTTGATGGATACTGGAGGAGAAATACATAGTGAAAAGTGTGGAGAATCGCCTCCATTTGAAGAGGAAGTTATATCGTTTCTGAATGCGATCGGGTATTTCTCTAGCTGAGCATCTAAATGACTTCACCAAGTTGTTAGCAAATTTGAAGAATGTAGACGAAGACATTAAGGATGAAGACAAAGCATTGCTTATGTTAAACTCTCTTCCAGATGAATACGAGCACTTTGTCACTACCATAATTTATGGGAAGACAGTGTTAACTTACAAGGATGCTTCGATGGCATTGGTGAACAATGAAGTCAGAAGGAAGGATAAAGTTTTTGGAGACTCAATGCCAGAAGCTCTTAATGTCAGAAGAAAGACGAATAGTCGCAAAAGAAACGGTGGAAAGAAGTCTCGATCCAAATCAAAAAGTAGAAAATTGGCTCATGATGAATGCTCATATTACCACGAGAATGGTCACTGGAAGAATGACTGTCCTAAGCTCCAGCAGAAGTCCAACGAGAAAAGAGATTCTGCAGTCAACATTGCTAAAAAGGGTGATGATTCTGATTATTCTCTTTCCATATTGCCTATAACTTGCGTTGCTGATGCAAGAACGTGGATTCTGGATACAAGTGCTACCTATCACATATGTCCTATAAGGAGTGGTTTTCTAGTTTCAAAGAACTTGAAACTGGTTCGGTGTTGGTAGGAAATAATCAATCTTGTTGCATATTGGGGATAGGTACCATCCATCTCAGAATGTTTGATGGTATGGTCAGAAGTTTGAAAGAAGTGTGTTATGTTCCAGACATAAAGCAAAATCTCATCTCTGTTGGGGCTCTAAAATCCATAGGCTACAAGGTTGAAATTGAAAATGGAATAATGAAATTATTCATGGAGCAATGGTGATCTTAAAAGCCATCAGAAACTAAAATTTGTATTACTTGAAGGGAGATATAATTACTGGTAACATTGTTGCTGCTGCTACTGTTGATTCAAAATCAACTGCAGATGCCACCATTCTTTGGCATATGCAGTTGGAGCATACTGGAGAAAAATCTATGCAAACTTTAGCCAAGCAGGGGCTACTAAAAGGTGCCAAGACCTGCAAATTAGAATTTTATGAACATTGTGTTCTGGGCAAGCAGACAAAAGTCAAGTTTAGCATAGCAATCCACAATACCGGTGAAATACTTGATTATGTTCACTCAGATGTGTGGGGATCATCCAAAACAACATCAATTGGAGGAAACCACTACATCGTTTCTTTCGTTGATGATTACTCTTGGCGTGTGTGGGTGTACACCATGAAGCATAAGGATGAAGTCCTAGAGATCTTTGTGAAGTGGAAGAAATTAATAGAAACTCAAACTGGCAGAAAGATCAAAGTACTCCATTCAGATAATGGTGAAGAGTACACAGGTGATCCATTCTTGCAAGTATGTAAGAATGAGGGAATTGTAAGGCACTTTATAGTTCGACAAACACCGCAACAAAATGGGGTGGCTGAACGCAAGAATCGTACATTACTGGAGAAGGTATGATATATGTTGTCCAATGATGAATTGGGCAAACAATTTTAGGCTGAGGCTTTAAACTATACGTGTCACATTGTGAATAGATTGCCTTCAGTTGCAATTGACGGAAAGACTCCAATGGAGAAGTGGAGTGGAGAGCATGCTCAAGATTATGATTCTCTTCATATATTTGGGTGTCCTGCTTATTATCATGTTAAAGATGATAAGTTGGATCCTCGAGCAAAGAAAGTTGTTTTTATAGATCATAAAAGTGGTGTAAAAGGATACAAGTTATGGGATCCAAAAGATAGAAAATTTGTCTTGAGTAGATATGTCACTTTTGATGAGGCTTCAATGATAAAGCCTAAGGGTTCTCAGCAGGTGGAGAACACTTCTACTGAAATATTGCAGCAGGTGGAGATTGATGTATCTCCAAATAATCCAAACAGTTCTATACTAGAAAAAATGACATCAACATAAGTGACACCGGATGATGATCATGAAGTTCCAACTGTTATCCCATAAGAAGTTAGAATAGAGGATGATACAAAAGAACAAATACCAGTTCAGGAATCCATAGCAACAAACATACCACGAAGAAATGTAGGAAAGCCTTTATGGCTTACCACAGACATGGTGATAGCCTATGCACTTTAGTAATAGAAGAGAGTATTCCTACCACATTCAAAGAAGCAATGCAAAATTCAGAATGTAAGCAGTGGTAAGAAGCTATGGAAGAAGATATGAAATCTCTTTATCAAAATCAGACCTGGGAACTCGTGGAGTTACCTAAGGGAAAGAGGGCAATTAGAAATAAATGAGTCTACACTAAGAAGCAAGGATCTCCCAATCAAGCAACTCTTCGATTTAAGGCAAGGCTCGTAGCAAAGGGCTATGCTCAAAGGGAGGGTATTGATTACAATGAAGTTTTTTCTCCAATCGTGAAACATACTTCCATTCGTATCCTACTTGCCTTAGTTGCTAAATATGAGTTAGAGTTGGCTTAATTAGATGTAAAAATGGCATTTTTACATAGTAATTTGGAAGATGAGATCTATATGACTCAACTATGTGGTTTTAAAGTTACTGGGAAGGAGAATCATGTGTGTAGATTGATGAAATATCTGTACAGATTAAAACAGTCACCAAGGCAATGGTACAAGAGATTTGATCAATTTATACAAGAGCAAAAGTTCATCAGAAGTGAACACGGCCACTGTGTTTACTTTAGAAGACTATAATGTGGAGCTTTCATCTATTTGTTACTCTATGTTGATGATATGCTTATAGCATCAAAGAATAGAGATGAGATCGAAAGATTGAAGAAACAGTTAGCTTTAGAATTTGAGATGAAATACTTGGGAGATGCACAGAGAATACTTATGATGGAGATCCACAGAGACAAGAAGAATGGGAGTGTTTGGTTGACTCAAAAGTCATTTGAAGAAGATGCTAGAAAGGTTTGGTATGGATGACAAAACTCAACCAGTTAGTACTTCTCTAGCTCCTCATTTTAAGTTAAGCTCTTCTTCTAGTCCTTCTCAAAAGGAACAAGAATACATGTCTCATGTTCCATATGCTAGTATTGTGGGTAGTCTTATGTATGTTATGGTGTGTATAAGACCTGACATATCTCAAGTAGTGAGTATGGTTAGTCGGTACATGCATAATCTAGGAAAAAACCATTGGTTAGCAGTGAAGTGGATTCTCCAATATTTGTATGGGACAATCCACCTTGGGTTATTATTCGAGAAGGTTGTGGTCAACATTGTATTGGGTATTGTGATTCTGATTTTGCTGGAGACCTAGACAAGCGCAGATCAACAACAGGCTATATATTCATATTGGGTGGAGGCCCAATTAGCTGGAGGTCAACTTTACAATCAACAGTTCCTCTTTCCACAATGGAAGTAGAATATATGGCAGCAACTGAGGCTGTTAAACAGGCCTTTTGGTTACAAGGCTTGTTGGGTGACTTGGGGATAATCCAGAAAAGTATTGAAGTCTTTTGTGATAATCAAAGTGCGATATTCCTTGCGAAGAATCAAACATATCACGCTCGAACAAAACACATAGATGTGAAATATCATTATGTGAAGGAGATCATTGAAAGCGGTGATGTGTTACTAAGGAAGATCGACACAAAAGACAACCGTCAGACATGTTGACAAAGGAGATTTTGAAACTTAAGTTTAAAAATTGTTTGAAACTAATTCAAATTCTTCAAATTGATTAATCTCTTCTGAATCTTGTGAACTACGGTGGGCTTGATCCCTATTAAGAGGGTACGTAGGCAGTCATTTGATGATGCAACTACTTTTTTTTTTTTTATCTTTACGGACATTTGAGGACACAAGAAGTTTGGATTGGCTCAAATTTGGATAAATTTTTGCCGAGGTGGAGATTGTTAACAAATGTGCCTAATTTAGGCAAATTGTCAAATATTAGGTTGCCTAATTTAGGTAAAGGAGCACACTTATTTGGCTATAAATAGCCAAAGGAGAAGGTCATTTGTAGAATTTCTCTCTCATTTTGTAAGTATCCCATTTTGGAGAGTTTTGTGAGTAAAACACAATTTTGAGACAAAATTGTGAGTTGAGAGAAAATTCAAGGTGTGAGAATTTTCTTATTTGTGATCTATTTTTATCTAATTATTTTGAGTATATTGGGATATTTGGGTTGGTGAAATTATATCTCCACATATTTTTATTATCCATTTGTTAGTGAAATACTTTCTTTTGTCCCGTGGACATAGGCACAATTTGCCGAACCACGTAAATCTGTGCATACTTATTTGTGTAATTTATTTCTTAAATTTATCACTCTATAATGCTTCCGAGCACACAACATTAACCACGTCAAATCAGATGAAATCTAAAAGATTTTATCATTGAAACGTTGGAGGGAGTAGTTATTACTCGTTTAATGAGCCCAACAACCATATTTATGACTCTTATAAATACTAGAAGGTTTAAATGTAGACTAGAACTCTTGCCAAGTGAAAATTAAGTGCTACATTAATCAAAAGCTTCATTTTCTCATTTGTGAGAATCATACTCTATTTTTAGAACACAAGTATTAAATCTTTGATTTCTTTGAGTGTTCTTAATTGTAAGCTAGAAAGCTTTATTCCTATCTTTCATTCTAGCTTGTACAAACTCTTATGAGACTTAAAACACAAAAATACATTTGTATTTGAGAGATTTAGGGGAAATCCCATATAACTATTGTAAGGGCGAAATCTTGGAGAACTAGGGTGAAATCCTGATTGAACTACAGTAAAGCATTAGGCGCAATTCTGGATTACTAGTTGTGAACCCTTAATTTTACACCCTCCAGTATGCATTTGAACTTTAAAGGCACCTAGGCTCGGTAGACAGACCTCCGGAAGCCAAATCGCCAAAGATCGCTAAAAGCCCAAAAATAGAGAATTCGAGCCTCGGGACTTGGGACCTACCCATTTGGCCTCTAAACCATACTCATATCATCCAGGATTGAATAACGAGAACAACGCAACTGGAATCATGTAAAATGGACATGAAACGAGCGAAAACGGGTCAAAATAGTGAAATCGGGCGTCGAGTGACCGCACAGGCCTCTTTTGTGACCGCACAGCCCATGTGCGGTCATGGTCCCTTCTATGCGGTCCCAGAGGCTCCTGTGCGGTCCCAGAAGCTCCGTGTGCGGTTTTGAGCGTCAGAATGTCAAATTCCACATTGGAAAATGTTAAAACCTTCCCCAACCTCTCTACCTATATAAACCCCCCTTTCCCAACAACTTAACACACCAACAATTGCTAAATCAAACCTAATTGATCAATAGCAAGCATTTTCTAAGGCTTGGTTCGAAAGAACTGCCTTTCCTAGTTTAAAGTTTTCC
>CATKHJ010025920.1:0-11640 GCA_949750685.1 Vernicia montana | reverse complement strand
AATAAATGATCACAATTTTGAAATCAAACAAGCATTAAATCAAATCCATATTTATTCAAAAGCTAATTCATCCTACAACAGTCATACTCAAGTGTGTGTATGAAATGACCAATATCAACGGTAAATATGATGTGCCTGTTTCAAGTAAGTAAAATTCTCATAATCCTTAAAATAACAACCATCCGACTTCTAATAAGGAATTAAGCATCATAAGCTCCCCCTTTGGTATGAATCTCCACTACACTGAAGGCACCACCTGAGATTAAAAGGTCTTTAATATCGATTGTAATGGGGCAGAGGGGATAGTGACGTAGCTAAAGAATGAAAGAAATAGGAAATCACAAAGATTCTAAAGACTTCATAGAGTTAGAGACACATAATATTTTGCAAGAAACACTTCTTAAAACCTATAGAAGCATAGGAAACGTAAGCCAATTATCATTGTGTTGGGCCTTTACTTCAATCTAAACAACTTTGCAAGATCGTCGGACTCAAGAGATCTTCCTTTATCAGACTTTACATCGAATATATATATATATATATATATATATATATATATATATATATATATATTTCACTTGCCTCTTATTCTTATCCCAAATCTTTAAGAAATGTCTCTTGCTCATGAAATATGCATCTTTAGCTTAAATTCATCTTTAGAACAAGGGTGAGGATATCAACATATTTGAGCTCGGTAAGAGATGTGGTTCTCAAAGAAAATAGCTAATTAATGTAGGCTTACTAGGGGGATGTTCTCTTGGAACATCAATCGGGAAACTGACTGATTTAGTTTTGTGGTAAAAATCCTAGTGCCTTAATCATTTTACAAGTGATACATGGTCAGTCGTTCGCCTTGAAAGAACTCAAGAGGAGTTCTAATATTTAATTTCTTCATGTCGAAATTAAAATGATCATTACAGTAAGGGTATAAGAACACATATGTTTTAACATGTTTGTCTCTGTACCGAATAATATGGCTATTATGAAAAAAAAAATTGAGTATAATCATCATAGATATGTATTAACCAAAGAATAACATCAAGATTCAAAATAATACCCATAATCAATCAAAACCATGACATTAAGGCTCAATTCTCATCATAGTAGCTGAAAGTGTTCCTAAAAACCTATAGCTAGACTCAAAATCCTAAAAATTTTACACTTTTTTTTTTAAATCACAAAAATTAAAGATGCACATTAAAAGTACAAAAGTAACTCTTTACTCAGCCATATTTTTCTCTCTCTATTTTTTTTTTAAATTAGAAATGAAAATCATAGAAATTAAAGATGCGTATCAAGAGTACAAAAGTAACTCTTTACTCAGCTATCTTACATTTAATAATTTGGACCTTAAATTTTGAGACAACAATTTTTTTTTTTTAAATGACAATTATCTCCTCCCCAACCTATTTGAGACATTGTTCCCAATGTCTACTATAGATAAGTAAAGAGTAAATGATTTCGTTTGATCTAGTGTTATTAAAACAACAAAAAGAAAAAAAAAATATTGTAAGTAAAGCCATAAGAGTTAAAAAAAGTTACAACCGGAGATTCAGATATAGTAGACGCTTTTTGCTGCTACTGTCCTTAGGGTGCCAAACCACCTGCACCATCAATGGATCATATTCAGGTATAAATTTTTGCAGTTATTCAATCAATTGATCAGTAGTTGAAGCAGAGACTATGATACATCGACTTATTGTGTCATAAAACCCTGTTCCACAGCATGATCAAGAAAAGACAACAAACCATCATAAAAACCGTTAATATTAAGTAACATCAATGATTTTTTATGAAGATTTAGTTGGGCCCAAGATGTAATGTTGAAGATATCTTCAAATGTTTCTAGACCACCATGTAATGCGATAAAGGTATCAACATTGTGATGCATGTATGTCATTCATTCGTACATGCTCATGACCTGTAACTTATTACCTATAGTCCTACCGGTTATGTGTTTATTTTTAGCCAAAGCCTTTATAATTATACCTAGGACTTTGCTATCTCCAATATATGCAGAACTTGAGACACAATCCCCTAATCCTAAACTTCATCCCCCAAACACCAAATCAATTTTTTGTTCAGCTAAAATCCGACCAAGTTCATTGGCTGTCTTCCAGTACTTTTCATTCTTATCAAATTTTGGACTACAAAAGACACAAATGGTTTTGAATCTGCGTGTTGAGAGTTCTGTCATTTCTATTCACTATCTCTCCTAAAAATTTTATGTATACTAATAATGATGAATGTATATATAAGGAAAAGATAGGGAAGTAAAAGAACAGTCCAATGGGATAAAAAACAGTCTAATGGGGTAAAGATAGCTGTTGATAGAAAAATAATAAATGTTAGATATATAAATGTCAAAAAGAAAACATGGAAAAAAAATCTGTTGAAAGTAGAAAAATCAAAAGTTAGAGGTTCATGCAAAAAATTCAAAAAGTAACTATAGGATGCGGAAAAATAATACAACGAAAAGTCAAAAGTTAATCACTATGTAGAGATTAAGGTCGTGCAGAAAATTCAAAAAGTAACTGTGGGATGCGGAAAAATAATACAACGAAAAGTCAAAAAGTTAGTGATACACATGACTGTAAACAGTAGTTGTGATTGTGGCTCACATCTTCCTGTGGTTTTACTTCTAGTAACGGCTTGAACGCCTTCTATGAGTCGATGATAGGCTTCCCATCCAGTTTTCTTATTAACTGAAAAAAGGAGTCTTTTAACGTTAGATCTCCTAGACTGTAGCGTTGTTACTCTTCTTTAAATAAGTTTCAAAAATCTAAAAGAACACGTTGGACTTGTCCACAAAGATGCGTCTCAAGAGTCTGTAGGATATTGTCCAGAGACTCTTTACTCAGCCCATCATTTATAAATTTAATTTTGCCTTCTCGATTTATGGACACATATTCAATGTTTTTACAGCATGTGTTACAATTCCATCTCGCGTATTTGTAGCATAATCCCATTCTCTTAGCTCTCCTCTTCTTCGAGTAAGAACTTCTTCCCATTCTTGATAAATGTTTAACAAAAAAGTCATTAAACTCTCCTACTAGCTGTACCTTGGCTTCAATAATCTACCGGATATGCTCAGGAATACCCAGATACCTAAATGTCTTCATCATTTCCAATTTGCATATGTTGATTTTCCTAAGTACATTTTGGGGAAGAGTTAGAAACCTATTTTTGAGTGTCACAAAAATGGCTTCCATATCTAATTGATTAGTTAAGAAAATGAAAGAGAAAGTTAACAAACAAATAAACAACAGACAAAAGGAAACCAAATAAAAAAGAAAGTTTGGGTTGCCTCCCAATAAGCGTTTGGTTTATAGTCACCAGTCTGACCTTTTCAGTTGTCTCACGTGGGATGCTTTAGAAGTACTATATTTTACCTCCCCAATTTTCCTATAAAACTCACAAACACTTAAAGTAATTAAAAAAAAGAAAAGAACATAAAAATTAAAAGAAGTAAAGAAGTTTGAAATTTGAATTGCCTCCCAAAAGCACTTAATTTATAGTTTTTAGCTTGACTATAGCTAGGTTTTCATCAAGTATGATAATATACAAAGTACAACATCCCTATAGTTGCACAAGGGTGGACATTCGCCAACTTGAATGACCATCTTGATTTGAGCCTACATGGAAAAAGTTTCAGACGATAATTATTCAATAAATTACATAAAGGCTCATAAATTCCAAAAGCTTTCCAACGAGCTCTTTTTCTTACTCTAAATTTTCTTAAGAAATTGAGATAGGAAGGTAATGGTGTTAACTCAAGAGTTGGTGAATGCTCAGTTGATGATGGTGGATGTGACTTATTTTTCTCTACTTCCTCAAAGTGATACTCTTTTTGGTATGGTACATATGGTGTAGAATTAAGAACAAAACTTTTATTATCATCTTCAAGTACCATGTGTACCAAACAAACCGGAAGGGTTTCCTTTTGAGATTCTTTTTCAATTACTTCTTCATCTATCTCATCAATTGCAACTACTCCGAATATACTATCTATGAGAGAAGGAAATTTGAAAGTTTGGGACAAATTTAACTCAACTTTCTCCTTTATATCTTGCTTACTTGAAATATCTGCTTAATCAACCACTTTTTGCACATCATTATTCAAAGAAATTGCCAAGCATTGCTCTTTAGGATGCATTTTAATTTGGCTCGGACAGTTACCATGGCATTGAGTATTTAATGAACTAGTCAATTGTTCTATTTATACATCAAAATTTGCATTGTGGCTAGCCATTTGATCCGACCTATCTTCCAATTATTCAAACCGTTCATAAGTAGTATTTATGAATTTTTCTAATGCTTCTTCATAAGATGATTTGTGATCTTTGGGTGGTGCATGGTTTTGAAAATCATGTTGATAAGAATGTCATGAATTGTTGCTTTGACTACATTGGTTCTCCTATGAAAAGTTTGAATGCTCACTTCACCTTGAGTTGTATGTATTGGAATACGGATAATTCTCATTCTTATTATAATTTGGAAAAATTTGCATATACTCTGCATATTGACACTCAAAATTCAAGTGATTACCTCCACATAAATCACAACTCAAAGATGAATTAAATAAAATATTAGCATTAACTTAATCAAATAAGTTAACTAATGCATCAATTTTAGCGTCTAACTTACTAAAACCATCCTTATCATACATGATTATTGCTCTATTTAGCATCACTCCTCCATTGCACCATTGGTGGTTGTGGAAAGCTATCTCTCAAAGCTTTTTACCTACGCTTGATTTCATGATTTAACTCCTATAATTTTGCGTTGGGATCGCTTCTCATAAACAGCTATGGAATGTGCAAACAATAATAATAATAATAATAATAATCAAAGCTTTTCACCTACGCTTAATTTCAGGATTTAACTCCTCTAATTTTGCGTTGAGATCGCTTCTCATAAACACCTATGGAATGTGAACAACAACAACAATAAAAAAAAAAAAAAATCTAAAGTAATAGAGTATCAATTTTATTGATATTGACAATATCGCCTTCCCCGGCAACGGCGCCAAAAACTTGTTGCAAAAAATTTGCAAGTGCACAGGTCGTGAACAAGTAATATAGTGATTAAATAGAGTGTCGATCTTACGGGGAATGAGTTGACAATTACCAAAATTATGAATTACTTTATTATTTAGAAAATTGATTTAGTCGAGATAAAGAATAAAAACAAATATTAAAAAATAAATTTAATAAATGAAAAAAACCTAAGATTTAGATTTCATCAATTGATTACTTATGACTTCTCTATATTTTCTAAATTGGTTTAATTTTCATTAGAATTAATGATTAGATTTCCCTAAATTATATGATGTTATCTCTCAAGACACAACACAAGTATTTATATTAACCTTATGTTTACTCTCGTGATCACAAGCAATTAACACAAACCCATTAAGTTTTATGGAAACCATTTAATTAATCACAAAGGAGTGTTCTTATCTCTAAGCAACACATTCCTTAGGTCTAATATCCAAATGAACTAATATTATGCTTGCACTTTCGCTACTTCACATAATATCTTTAAACATGCAAATAGTAATCAATTATTTACAAGTATTAAATTATAAGATAAAAGATTAATTCCAATAATCAAAACCAAATCAATCAAATAAAGATAGTCATAGAAAAATCAAGAAATTACATCTAAATCCTAGATAAGAAATTTAGTTACTCATAGTTAAGAATAAAGAAACAATTAAATTAACAATCTATCTAATAGAAAATATAATAACAATTTATTATTGAATTAAAAAATAAAAGTTTAGAAAGAACTCTCTTTGTGATACAATCTTTGGCGTACATGAGCTCCAAAACTTCTCTTCTCAAACACAATGAAAATAAAAAGAAATGAAATTAAGAAAATGTAAATCTATCTAATTGATTAAATAATTGAATGATGATTTAAAGGAGAGGTGATAATGCCTATTTATAGACAATTTTCATTTTCTTTTTCCACCATATTGCATCATTGTCTGCATCATCATTATTATTATATCATTGCTTGCATTATTAATATCATGACATCATTGCCTACATCATTAATATTATGACATCATCGTCTGCATCATTAATATCATGATATCATCACCTGCATCATTAATATCATGACATCATCACCTGTATTATTAATATCATTTTGATCTGCAAAATAAAATAATAAAAATATTTTATAATTTATTTATAAATTGTTAGAATTATTTATTTCTCAAAATAAGTAATAATATTATTAAATTTTCAAGAACTGAACCAAAATTTGAGTTTAAACAAGTAAAATAAATTTAAGAAAATAAAGTTATAAATAAGTTTCGTCCCCCGCCCCATCCTTGCTAATGGGAAAAGTTACACCCCATCCCCACCCCCACAAGGAAAGAATATGGGGATTCTCCACCCTGTTTGGGGCATATCTCCATAAGGAACGGGGAATCCCCCACCCCACCCAATGCCTATCTCTAGCCAATGGAAAATTAAACTAATTTTTTTTTTAGGAAGATGACTTATAATTTTGAAAATCTTATCATAATGAAAAGAAAATATATAAATATACACTTATTAATCTACTTATCACTAATGATCACTATCATAACCACTGACAACCACAATCGATTGTCGATAGTTGTTAGTAACTATCTCTAGTTACTGGTAACCACAACAATTTATTATTTTTATGTATTTTTTTATATTTAATAATAAAATTTTAAAATATTAAATTTTTATAAGTTTAAATATATGTATAATTTTATAAATTGAAAATTTTAATATTTTTTAATATCATAATTAAATAACATAAAACTAGTTCTTTAAAAAATATTTTTTCAACAATATATTTCTTAATAAAGATAAGTTATTTTTGGCACAATTAAAAAGAAAGAAAGAAAGATAGATAGATAGATAGTAGAAGCAAAATGATAAAATGGGCAAATGGGATAGCCCCATCTATAGCAATTGAATATATAATAGCTTAAACTTAAGGAGTTCAAATATTAATCACTTTAATTAGTCATTTTCAAGATTTGTCAACCCTTTTTGATTATTCATTTCTGTTGTCCATGTGACAACTGCCTAATCTTATTAAATATTTTTTTATTTTAAATTAAATTGCTCTCATTTTTATTCTTTTTTTAATTATTATGATAAAGAAACTTGTTCACATTTTATTCTCTAAAAACTAAAATTAGCACCGACTTCCTTATTATTATTATTATTAATGATTTAATTTGTACTTAATAATTAATTAATGGGACAGACTGTTGAAAATTGAAATCCCTCACAAGTTCCCTTGTCACAAAGGAATTAAACACACCTATAATTATTGGCAAATTTTGGCTTTTTCTCTAATAAGTTAGGCAAATGCATTTCCTTCTTTATTTATTTATTATTTATGTTTTGTTATATACATTTGAAATTTAAAAAAACAAAAGAAGAAGAGATTGTTGGGTTTGACTATCTACTTATTTAATTTCAAACTAATTTTGCAACTATAAAATTAAATTCTTCATACTAATTATATATTTTCTTTTCTTTTATTTGCTGCACATATTATATATTTTCAATGGCTAATGAAATTATCTTGCACATGATGCAAGAGGTTGACAGTTAGGGGTTCAATTCAATCCTTGTTTTTCCTCTAAACAATAAAATAAAATAAATAAATAAGCGATCAAATTCCTTCCATTAGAACCGCACTTGAGAGTTTTCTACTTCATATATATATATATATATATATATATACATTTGACTAATTAATTGGTTAAGCGATGTTAACATTTAAAATAAATGCAAAAATTAATGAAGTTGTAGGTATATGGGGAAAGTGAATTCAATATATGTAAACCTTATTTTTCAATAAATTATGAAGACTACCTTATAGATCTTTTTATATATCAAAAAAATATTAAATTTAAATTTGTAATCATTTTTTTATATTATGAGAAAATTTTAATTTGATGATTAAACACTTCGAATTAAAAGACCTTGACAATCAAAATGAGTTTAAGTGATTAATGAATATCAAGCTATTTTTGGTCGAAAATGAAGGAAAGAAAAGGTAGGTATTAATTTTTATGAATGGAGAGGAAGATGAATATAGGAGAGTATTAAAATACAAATACACGTAACACATATTGGTATATTGGGCACTATCATATCTAAAATGACTAGTACTAGCCAATTAGATGATAAGCTCTCACCATATATTAATCACTTTATATTATTTATTCCCAATCAATGTGAGATTACTCTTTAACACTTCCTCTCAAGTGACAATTGAGAATGGACATCCAATTATCACTTGGACTAAAAATTGGACCCGCTGGGATTGGACATCTAGTTCGAAAAACCAGAAAAGAAATTCAAACACTCTCTCTGAAACGCAGCTGCAACACCGGATCGGACCGCTAGAATTGGATATCTAGACGAAAAATCGAAAAATCAAGAAATTGGGCCAAACCTGCTCTGATACCATATTAAATTTTATGAATGAAAAAAAAGACAAATATAAAAGAGTGTTAAGACACAAATACACGCAACACATATTGGTATATTGGGCACTATCATATTTAAAATGACTAGTACTAGCTAATTAAATAATAAGCTTTCATCATATATTAACCACTTTATATTATTTATTTTTAATTAATGTAGGATTACTCTTAACAGTAGGTTTAGCAGAAAAGACAAACATGCCTTTCAATTCCATTGGAGTGAAGATCCTTACCAAGAGATACTGTTTCTGAGTGTGAGATCTTATTGTTTATATAGTTGTTAATTTATTAACTTAAACATTATTCACTCTGCCAAAGACAGAGATCTTGGGATTGTGCATTTCTTTTAGTTGGCATGTTACAATAACAACAAATAATAATACAATATCATATATAATATATGAAAATAATTTGAAGTACTTCCATGCATGTTTAAGAGTTGTCGACTAACTTTATTGAAGTGAGAGATATTATTTAGTTTTATTAGATTTTAATATTTAATTATGATAAATTTGTAATTTTAATAACATATGTAACTGTAAAAATTTAAATTTTATTATCACTTAATCATGTGTCACTCTTATAAAATTAATTTAAAATTGATGTGGTAGTCTTGAGATATACATATATATTGAGATGGGAAAATACAATTCTCATTTATTAAAATAAATCACATGGTTAATAATATATAAAATATAAAATTTTAACAACCATAATCCATATCTTTGAATCAAATTCGAAGGATGATAATTTACATAAGTAGAAAGTCGATTATGTTGACAGAGCAATTGATTCGGCATAATAGAAGTAAGTACGTTCCGCTCGATGGCTATATATTATGCCACAACTCAACTTTTATATTTTCAAATGAGTTCGGTCGCACAACTACAAATATCTGATTCATTATTTTCCATTGAAATCTTCAACATCGATCTCATATAGGGATAAAAATAATTCATGAATTACAAATACTTCTACAAAAGAAGAATAAATAACTCCCGTTAGAGAGAACAAAAACAAATAAAAAATACACAAAAAAAATAATATTAACCAATCTGCAAAGAACATATTTGTATTTATTAAAACAAACGAAAATTAAAAAAAGTGAAACAATGAGGCTACCACAAACTTTTATTTTGCTAGCGGAAGTACAAAACAAAAAATGAAATGAAAACTTTGAGAGAAAAAAATAGAGAAAGCGGATAGAGTTTTACCTTAATAGTTAATATAACTAAAATTTTATTGTGAATATGATTAGCAAAATAATTGATTTTAATCTTCTATTTTATATCTTAAAAAAAAGACAATGCTTAATGACCAAAGAAATTTAATGTTTTTTCAAAAAATTACATTTGTACCCAAAACTTTTAAAATAAAATAATTTATTCTAATTTTAAAATTTAATTATAATTATATCCATTTAAAAAAAATTGAAATAAAAATTAACCTATTATACATTATTTTTTTTTTCTATTCACTAATCACTAAACTTAACTCTATTATAACTTTCTATTAATCTCTTCTTAATTGTAAAAACTTATGAGTGTAATTTCAACCATATGGATAAAAAAAATAATTAAAATTTTGAAAGATTTTAGTAGAATTATAATTTTTCTTTTTCTTTTTTTGTTTTGTTATTAGGCCAAAAGACAAGAATATATACTCACATGCTTAAATGATCACATAATCATTATGTTTTTAATTTTTCAATGGTGAAATTTTGAATCAATTAATGATAATGCAATTTGGTTAAATATATATGATGTGTGTTTTGAATAATGATGATGATGATGATGATGATGATTGATTTTTGAGTCATTTTGGCTCCATGAGCAAAGTAAACGCTCATTGACAGGGAGCACTTGAACAGTTGGAAGATTGAAACAGGCTAACCAACAAAGCATATGTAGGTTGACACAAGAAATTCTTTTAATTTCTAGAAAATTACTTGCTAACTATAATTTCTAGAAAATTACTTGCTAACTATATATGCAATTTTTAAGATAAAATAAATGTGAAAGAGTTGTTATTTCTTTCTTTCTTTTTTCTTAAGGAAAATTTTTTAAATGATTATTACAGATTTCATTAATTTAATAAAAGTCAATAAAATTATAAGAGATAGTTATTGTATTGAAAAATCTTTGAAACGTGCACATTTGTTGTTAATAAAATAAATAATAAGGTATTGTAAACGCTATCATGATTTTTTTATAGAAATTATTCAATGTATCTTATACTCACATTTATGATTGAGCATAATTCAGTTCAAGTCAATATTAAATTAAAAATCAGTATCGTATTAAATTAAAATTTTCAATACTGTTTTCACCGTAAAATATTAAAACAGTTTGATATTTTGATTTAATCCGGTATTTTTGAGTACTGTACTTAGCCCTATTCATATCACATTTAAGTACATAGTTATCACCTTTATTTATAGAAGATAATTTTCACCTGAATGTGAGAGAAAGTGCACAATTTTCATGTGCACCGAATTTGTTTAATAATTTTTTTATTACTTTCAAATTTATAGGTAATTTTTTTTTTAAGAGTTTAAAAAAAAATAATATAAATGAAAGTTAATTAAAATTAAAATATGCTAATTCCAAATATATTTTTAGTTGGTAAATAAGTTTGTTTCCTATTTTATTAATCAAAATTCGATTTATGAAGTCATATTATATATATGAAAATAATTTTTATTTATAAATTTTATGATTTTATTTTCTTATCAGATTGAAAAAAAAATTAATATGATATTATAATATAATTTATGCTAATATGGTTGCTCACAAACCAACTCGTTATCCTTTTAATCACTTTAGAGATGAGTTTATGTGAATTGAAGAGATTATTATGAACCTTGTTCTCAAGGATCTTTCGGCATTAAACTCTTAATTTATTTATAAATTTCTTTATTTTCTTTATAAATAAAAAAAAAAACTTAATTCATGCAATTTACTTTTACAAGTATTCTAATTTTTACAACAAAAAGAAATTTTTACAACAAAAAGAGGCTAAGGCCCAAGCAACTAATTTCCTTTTTTTATTTTTGGGCTGTGGGTTTTGACCCATTTTTTCTGTTTCGTTTGGGCTGTGATCTGGCAGATTATATTTTGATTGGGCGGGCTTTCACT
>CATKHJ010025882.1:0-16224 GCA_949750685.1 Vernicia montana | reverse complement strand
TCTCTCACAAAATACTTAAGGACTATATTCAATAACATGAAACCCTTTTCACATAATGAATATATAAATCATGCCATTGGGAATTAAAATCTACTATTACATAACAAGTATATGGCTCCTAGGGCATATACTGCTATCAATTTTGATATAAAGGAAATGACTTGTGCTGGTTATGGTCCCGAGTATGTTAGTATATATTGTAATTATTGTAATCCAGGATTAGTGTTCAACGGGTTTAGGTGACCTTACATCTTCTTATGCCCTAAGACCGTCACATCTCAAAGATGGGATGTGACAAGAATAATAACAGTAACAATAATAATATTCATAATATAAGTTAGATCAACATAGAGATTGACAAAGACATTTCGGGAGTAGGTCTACCATGTATCAATACATTTCATTACTAACCTCACTTGCTATAGCCTCTTTAATAACTCTCTGATCATCATTAAGTTCGGCATCAAGCATCCTTAGGATCATTAGATCCATAGATATATTCTCTATATCTACCTAGAGCTCTTCTAAGAAAGGCATATGAATGAAAAGACATAATGAAGAAGATTATATTCAGAATTGGAAATCTGGAAAGAAGATGAAGAACTTAAATTTGAAAAGAAGAAGAAAATGGAGAGATTGCATTATGGAATGATCCATTGGTCTTTATATAGAAAGAAGAATTAATTAAAAATATTCTTAGTGGCCGACAAACTGTTTATTGGGAAGGTAACTTACATCCATAACCATACAATTTACTACAAAGTGTTCAGGGGTAGGTGGCTTGTATTAATAACCATTCATTTTCTGTCATATGTCCATAAAATATCTTACAACATAAGCCAGCAAACACTAAGGCACTCGCAACACTAATGCACATACACTTCTAATCCATAACTTAAACATAAACATAAACTTATCTATACACTGTCTAACCATAACTTAAACTTAACTATTCTCTGCCATAATCGAGCCTAACAGCTCTCCTCATAAGCCTATACAAAGACTGTAACTTCACTACCGAGTCCTCAATCCGTCTTCGCCCTCGTCAACTCTTCATACCGAGCTCCTCAGCTTGCTTGTCTATATCGAGTCCTCTGCTTCATTTGTACCGAGTTTGTCTTTTGCTTACTCATCCTATATCAAGCTCGTCTTCATCTTCGACATACTTCTTCACTATACATCGAGGCTTTATCCTCATCAGTAAAATTCGTCCTCATAACCGAAACTCATCCTTGCCATCGAAGCGTCTCCTCGCCTCGCAATCTTTTTCTTCGTAATACTTTACTTCATAATAGTTCGCCTCATAACTCTCCGTTGCATATCACTTCATCTCGTTATCAAGACTCATCTTTACGATTGAAGCTTTGCTTCATCACCGAACGCCATCCTCAGTGTCAGACACTTGCTGACACTGAACTTCATCCTCAGTGTCACCGAACTTCATCATCGACCTCGTCAATAACAATACTTACACTTTAACTTGTAAACTCCCATTACTTACCAGATACTTGCAACAACCATCACGAGCATCCACTATCTGTAACGGGCATCCACTATTTTGTAAACTATTTAGAGAAAATTTAATATTTATAAAATTCAAAGTTAATAAAATTAATTAATTAATTAAAATATTACAAATTTAATTTAATATAAAATGACTACTTAGTCCTTATATATTAAAGTATAATTTATATAAAAAAAATTCTTATATAAAATGTTAAAATATTATTATATTTCATGTAATATAATTATTTTGATTTATTTTTTATACATAATTGTAGAGAAAATTATATACTAATTACAATTTGTTATTAATTTATTAAAATTCCATAAAAAAATTATATAAATGTAAAAAATTTTATTTGCTTTGATCAGTTTATTATATCTAATTACTTTTAATTTTTAAAAAATTATTTTTTCATATCAATATAAATCACAAATAATAAGACTCACATGTTATATCATACTTTTTTAACTTTTAAAAAATTATTTTTTCATATTAATATAAAGCACAAGTAATGAGATCCACCTGCTATATCAGATTTTTTTAATTTCTGTTTAATAAAAAATAAAGAGAGAATTTTACAAGTACTATTTTGAAAAAATTGATAGTTTAATAAGACAAAAATACTAAGAGTTTACTTAAATATCAACCTTAAAGAGGTGATCTTATTTGTAACTTTTCCCTTTAGCGGTTATCTGCCTATGACTTTTTTACTCACCAAATTAAATTTTTGACTTTTCAATTTATATCAGCTGCTGGGCTTCCACATTTCTTCTCATCCAAAAAGGCGAAAAGTATTTCTCTTACAGTTAAGGCTAAATGATACTAAAGCATCATTGAAGAATCTTTAAAGTTATATAAATTATCATTTTAGCTTGTATATAATTTCGATTTATCGAGTAATAATAGTTTAATTGTTAGGTGATTGTCTATTAATACCGAATGTTAAGAATTCTAACTTTAAAAATCCTTCCCTTCCACAAAATTTGCAAAATATATTTAATAAATCTTATTTGATTGATATAAATAAAAATCTATTGCTAAAAATGCAATAAAAAAAAGTTAGGTATTGAACATATAATGTTCCTTATTATAACCCTAGAGATTACCCTTTTATAGTGAGAATTATTGTTTTTTTAATTCAAGTGAAAATTATAGTTTTTTTATTTTTAATTCATGTTAAAATGATTGTTTTCACTGAACACTAAACTTCACATTGTCCTTCTAGAAACAAACGTTGTCAACAACTATTTTTGATGAATTGAAATATACCAATGCTATGGACATATTGTTAAAAAAATAAAAAGAGGAAGTAAAAATAAGATAAAAAAAATATATTTTTTTCTTTAGTATAGAAATGAATATTTTATAATAAAATCAATGTACTGATTAGTTAAAATTGCAAAATTTTACTGATTATTTAATTTTTTTTAACTATTGAATGGTTGGGTTAGATCACCTACCTTACCTAATCTTTTCACATTATATTATAAACTAGAGTAGTGTCATAGTCCAACTTCATAACTATGACAGTTTTAGAGTATGGGTAGACATAAGGCAGTCGAAAACTTGTAGAACCCATCTAAACACATAATTCTCAGGGTATCATAACAACTAACACATACACATCCCAAAATCAGAACCTGAACACATTACACATCTCATCCATATACATGCACATATAATCTTATAAGTTTCACATCGACTCAATACAAGTTTATATAAATAATATCCTCAAAAACTGGCCTTAGGCCAAAAGAATATCTCTCTCTACACACATGGAGCACTAGAGTATACTTCAATTATAATAATTAAATGAAGAATTACATTGATCAAAATGGTTCTCTAGGAAGAAAGATGCCTAAAAAATCGAGCTAATAAACTTCTAATCTCCTGAAAAATGGAATAACTAATTAAATAAAACAGTGAGTAAATAATATACTACCATACTTGTGAGGCTAGGTAATTCAAAACTAGCTCACAAGAATGGTAGGGCTCATATATTGTCAAATGACTTATATTATATCAATTAGGTTCATATAGCTCAATTGAATCAAATAATAGTATAATATAAGAAAATATACACATAACTCATGAAAGAAAACATAACTCATAGATAAATGAAAGTAGAAATCATCCACATGAAAGATTTGGAAGTAGAGGCATTTTATTAGCATTCTCCTTACATGAAAATAAGAGTAGAGGCTAGGTAGGCATACTTTTCCATATCACATAAGAGTAGAGGTCTTTTATCGACATACTCTTTCACATGAGATACATGAAACTGATCGGGTTTCACATCTAGCATAATTTACCCTTCCTAGATAGGGGTATGATATTATACTCTATCCATTGGGTTACAATGTGCACAATGTCTGATGAAAGATTTGGAAGTAGAGGCATTTTATTAGCATTCTCCCTACATGAAAATAAGAGTAGAAGCATTTGGAAGTAGAGGCATTTGAAAGATCATCCACATGAAAGATTTGGAAGTAGAAGCATTTTATTAGCATTCTCCCTACATGAAAATAAGAGTAGAGGCTAGGTAGGCATACTTTTCCACATAAGAGTAGAGGTCTTTTATCTACATACTCTTCCACATGAGATACATGAAATTGATCGGGTTTCACATCTAGGATAATTTACCCTTCCTAGATAGGGGTATGATATTATACCCTATCCATTGGGTTACAATGTGCACAATGTCTGATGAAAGATTTGGAAGTAGAGGCATTTTATTAGCATTCTCCCTGCATGAAAATAAGAGTACAGGCATTTGGAAGTAGAGGCATTTGAAAGATCATCCACATGAAAGATTTGGAAGTAAAGGCATTTTATTAGCATTCTCCCTACATGAAAATAAGAGTAGAGGCTAGATAGGCATACTTTTCCACATAAGAGTAGAGGTCTTTTATTGACATACTCTTCCACATGAGATACATGAAACTGATCGGGTTTCACATCTAGGATAATTTACCCTTCCTTGATAGGGGTATGATATTATACCCTATCCATTGGGTTACAATGTGCACAATGTCTGATGATTAACCCACATCAGTCGGGGATTTCTATTTCATTTCAAGTATATCAATTCATAATAAGGATATAAAGGTTCACATACTCATATAGCATTTGGAAGTTTACAAATAAAGGGAATTTGGGTTCACATGATTTAAATGGATTCATGGATTCATTCATATATATTTTCACATGGTAATTCATCAACAACTTAAGTTTCAAGCCTTAGGATAACAAATACAAATATAATAGTATATTTTCTACTTACTTCTTGCTATTCCATTCCAATGCTCATATCACCATTCTCATGTATATAGCTCATCATTTCCTTAGTTCTCTTGCCTACACATGAAATCCCATATCACATATTAACTAAACTTCGTGTATCCTTAATTTCATAATTTGGTTTCTTTAATTCTAATCATAGATTCTCAATTCTCAAACTTTATTAACAACTATAACTTTTAGCTATTAACAAAAATACCCCAACTTGATTCTAGGGTTTACATATATTATGATTTCTATAAATCTAACTCATCTCTTGCATGTAACTCCATAAACACCATCCATTAAACTCATAACTTACTATTAAACCCTAATCAAACAAGATCCAAATAGAAAATCAAAGATTATAACTCTTACCTTGACAATGGAGCTTCAAACTTGAAGAAAACACTTTAAATCTTCAACTTAGATCTTTTGGGTCATGATTAAGATGCATTAATCTTAGTCTATATAATTTATGAGAGGTGGGTAAAAAGTATTTTTATCTTCTCTATTGATGGTTGGGGCTGAAGAAGTGATAAATAAACATTTTTGGGCTAAATTTCCTTTTATAAAGCGAGCTGACAATTCTGCCCCTGATAAAAGTCACGGCCTTGACTTTTTTCACCGCCTTGACTTTTGAAGTTCACAGCTGTAATACCCTAACTACATATTAACCTTATATACAAAGAGTATGGATGACTATTATATGTTAAGTGCCAAGACAAAAGTTTGAGTATGAATTTTTCGCATTTAAACTAGATGAACACCAAGTGTTGTAATAGATGAGTGAGCATAATTGATTAAAAATTACGAAAGAAACTTAAATTGGAATAGTTAAGCTCATAATTCATGTAATTCTATTTTAGATGAGAAACTTGAACCTATATTTCGTGGTCTTAGAAAAAGAATTAGAGAATATGAAAAACATGAAAATTGTAGAGTTATGTCTCATCTAAATTCCTATAAATCAGTTTTGCAAAATATGAGGTGTGTGAGGAGATATGGTTCTTGGATTAAGACTGACTCAGATTGCTACTTCAGAAGGAAGTCTGAGATTATGCATTTTCTTTGATGATCTTAGAGGCTGTATTGAATAAAGTATAAAACATCAAAAATATTTATTTATAATGGTAAATTATTTTTTCAATTGGATATATACATTATGAGTTATAGTAAAGATTGTGGAACTGTTCAGAGTGAACTTGTGCAGATACAAGACAAGGTTTGAAAATTCACTATAAATTACGTAGTGCATATTTTAAGCTAAATTTTTTATATGTTGTAGGTTTATGTGTCTAGTTTAATTAAAAAAAATAATAAAGTCATTTAGATAAGCGTAGCCAAATTTATTGTAATTAAGTAAAGGAAGGTCAGGACAAACTTTAAGGAGTAACTTTGAATTGTCTTCTGCTTCAAAGTAATGCCCGTGAACTTGAAGGTTACGGGGGTGAACTCCAGGTTATGGAGGTGAACTCTAGGTTATAGGGGTGACTTCTGGCAGGGACAGAATCGGGAAGTTAGCTTTATATAAGGAATTAAGGCCCATTTCAGCTCATTTTCTCTCATTTTCTGAGTTCTAAACCCTAGCCTCCAAGAGAAACTCATCACCCACTCCCATTAAGTGCTAGGGACTTTATTAATTGCATCAATTAAGAGATCTAAAATGGATTTTTTAATTTTTTCTTGAATATTTAAAGTTGAGATTGAAGGAGACATTTGAGGTAAGATGTTAATCCTTTAATTTTCTTTATGGGTTTTATTATTAGAGTATTGAAGCATCTTTTATGAGTTAGATAGAAGTTGATATTGATGTTTATGCGAGTAATCAATTGATAGGAAGATTTTACTATGAACCATAGAATTGGTTTGTGTATTTTTGTTAATGGCTAAGGGTTATAGTTGTTAATAAAGTTTGAGAATTGAGAATCTATGGTTAGAATTAAAGAAACCAAATTATGAGATTAATGATACATGAAGTTTAGTTAATGTGTGGTATGGGATTTTATGTATAGATAAGAGAACAAAGGAAATGATGAGCTATGTGCATGAAAATTATGATATGAGCATTGGAAAGGAATAGCAAGAGGCGAGTAGAAAATATACTGCTATATTTGTGTTTAAATCATAACTTATAATGCCTTCTTTCATTGCATGTGCTACCAAGAGTATAAATTGTTGTGTTGTGAATTAATTCATATTGATCATGAATTACATTGACATCATTGATCATTCATATGAAGCCTATGTGCTTATTCAAATTCTTGGGCCATATGCCATTATGTGAACAATGTATCCGTTTGATACTTGTTATGATTTATACTTGATAAATGTTCCTTCAATTCTTAAAGATTCTATAAATTGATTATTTGAACCATGAGTAATTGAAATCCATAGGTATAAGATCCATACTATTCCCTATCAAGTTATAAATGTTCCCTTCATGAGAAACATTGAAATTTTTAAAAGCCTATGAGATCTATGTATATGTTCTAAAATACCGTGTCTATGAATATGTCCTAAAGATATGATTAAATGTTAAAGCTTATATGTATAAGTTCCAAAATGATATAAGTATGTATATGAGTATGTATATGTAAATGTATATGTGAATATGCCTATTGATAAAAGTATGATCTTTTGAACCATGTATTCTTAAAACAAAAATCCCCCAAACTGATGTGGAGTAAAATATCAGACTTTGTGCACATTGTACCCATAGATAGGGTAAATTATCCGAACCCTAGCTAGGAAGGGTTATTTATCCTAGTCACGAAGTCCGATCAACTTCATGTAGCAAGCTCGTAAGGGGGCCACTGCTTTAGAGCATGCTTGTAAGGAAGTCTCTGCCCATGATTTACAAAGCATGCTTGTAAGGAAGCCTCTGCTTATGATTTTTGTAACCACATTTATGTTAAGTAAACCAAACTACTTTCTTCTTATATGATTTCATAAATAAGGAAGCCTCTGCCCATGATTTACAAAGCATGCTTGTAAGGAAGCCTCTGCTTATGATTTTTATAACCACATTTATGTTAAGTAAACCAAACTACTTTCTTCCTATATGATTTCATAAATATTATGTTTTATGTTTTATGATCATGAAATTATGTTGCTATACCTATAGGCCATTGATTTCTAAGTCTAATAATATAAGTTATATTAATCTTAATATTTTCTTATATATATGTTATCTAAAGTATATGATTTGAAGTATACCAATTTTCATTTGTATATATATATTTTATTGATATTGTATTTCGTTTAGTGCAAAACTTATAGCATACTATATTAATTGATTATAATATTTCTTTACACTTAAAGTATTGATTTTATAGTTTATTCAAATGTAAATAGTCGATTCTAATAATCAGTTGAATATGTATTTTCCTAAATATAATTGTATAAGATTTACGAAAACTACCAAACCCTATATATGTATTTATAAATGATTGCTCCAAAACTTATGTATAAAAGAATTATAGAATTGTCTTACCCAAGAAATTTCAAAAAAAAAATACACCTATATATGATTCTTCTACTATTTACTTCTATTTCTATATATATATATATATATATATATATATATATGTTAATTCCGGTATATATATATATATCTATTCGTATATGTATATTTGACCATATCATACAAAAACTATTTGTATTTAAATTATTGAATCCAAAGATTCATTGTGTCAAATCCTTGGTTCAAGAGTCTCATAAAGTATGTCCATACGATCATAAGAACTAATTGTTCATATGTGAATTGTTATAAGTGTCATGTGTACCGTAAAGTATTTAATTCCAAAATCTATGTGTCCACATTCTAAATGTTGTATCTTATATCCTTGAACCTCGGAGTTCATCTTTTATTGTGAATTCTACATTTCTTATTCCACGAGTAAAAAGTATAAGTCAAGTGATAAGAAACATAAGCCATCCTTGTGAGCTAGCCTTGTAATACCTAGCCTCACAAGTATGGTAGTATATTATTTACTCACTGTTTTATCTTATTAGTGATTCCATTTTTCAAGAGAGCAGTATAGTGAGCAAGTGGTTCTTCAAGCATCATTCTTCATTTGAGGATTTTCTTATTAGAGTAAAGTTCCATTTGATATATGTGTATATGTATATATATTAAATTTATGTTTAGTGAGCTCCATGCGTGTTAGAAGAACATTGTATGAGATATGTAATTAGTAAGTGTTGTATGTATAAGAAGGATATGTATGAGACTTACGAGTAAGTGCATATGTATGAGCTTATGGGTATGTGATGAGAATGTGATATGAGGTTCTGATCTTGGGATATGATATGATGTGATATGATGAGATAATTATAGTTTATTTGCATGATACTGTATTAGATTCATAACATATATGGGTTCTACAGATTTTCGGTGGCCTTATGCCTACCCATACTCTAGGACCATCTCATCTCTCAAAGTGGGGTGTGACAACAGCCTTGACTTCATTCACTACCGTTACTTTGAACTGTTCACGCATATTTCTTCAAATAGTTCAGGGCCTTAACTTTATTCACCGCCTTAACTTCTGAAGTTCACCGCCTTGACTCTAAAGTTCACAGCCTTGACTTTATTCACCGCCTTGACTCTGAAATTCACCACGGTGAAAATCATCCAGTAGCCTCTAATCCCTGCGAGCTTATTAGCAACGGGCGTTACTTACCTAATGATCACAAAACTCATAAAATGTAAGTCTTAAACCCACAATTCAATGCACATACTCAATATTCTCTCATAAATCATCCATATGATCATTAGAAAGTCTATATGAACTTGAGTTTCACAAAATTCTTGCATTTCAACTTGAATTCATCATAACACTTAGAATTTACTTGACTTTAAATAATAAAAAAATTCACACTAAGTCTCATATCACAGCGCTTTACATATCTTACTCATCTATACGCTTTACATGTCAGGCTAATACGAAGTTGGGGTATTACAAGTAGTATACATTTTTAGATTAATTATACATCTCAATCGCAAGATAGAAGGGGAAAAGACAACCTTGCTTACTGCCCTTTCTCCGTTTTAATTTTAAACTCATTAAATTAAAGGATTTTTTACATAAATACATAAAAATATATATTATAAAAATACGTTAAAAAACTTTAAAAAATGCATATTCAGCTATTTTTTATTACAAAAATATGCCCATTTTGTATGCCCTTTCCTTTGGTTCCTATGTTTTTATTACTTTTATATCATATATGTGATGGTGAGTTTCTTGGAATGGAAATGCCACTGTGAAGGAGCCACCACTTCTCCATTATCATATATGTGGTGGGGCCATATTCTGTCTTTTTCTTCCCTTTTTTTCTTTTTAATTTGACTTAAAAATTAATTTCATAGATGACATATATTAATGGCGATTTATGATCATGGCATAATTATGGATGCATGAAAAATAAAGAGCAAGTAATTAAACATCCACAAGTAAATGAGAGTATTTCCTCTAGCCCTTATGGGTACTAGGAAAATCAAAAGATCACTCATTCACTCAAAAATAATTAACTTAACGGAATTAAATATAAATATTTACAAAATAAAGGGGAAAGAGATTGATTGAGGATTTAGATTTGAGGCATGGAGTTAAATTCCCAACGTGCCTACGTATCCCATTGGATGGGGATCAAAACTCACGTAGTTCATTCCCACTGTGAGGTGGAGGGGTTTAGGGATTGATCTGATTGATTTGATTTGAGGGATTTTTGAATTGAAGAGAGAAGATGTTGTACCTTCTCTTGAAAGATTTTGAGTGGGCGGAGTATTTTTCTAGACCGAAATTTTGTTTTACCGGTCTTGAAATTTAGGAATCCTACTCAAGGAGAGTGGATTAAGTGAGATTAACCCAAGAAGAATTAAATTAATTGATTAATTACTCAAGGAGAGTATTTAATTAATTAATTACTAAGTGAATTAATTAATTAAAATGATTAATTAATTAATTCAAAGTGATTACTTAACTAAAAAAATAATTAATTAAAATGATTAATTAATTAACTAATTAATATGATTAATTAACTTAAAATTAATTAAAATCAAAGAGAAATTAATTAATTTAGGGGCTACTCAAAGAGAGTATGAGATACTAATTAGAGAGAGAAAGAGAGAGAGAGAGCAAATGGATAGGAATCTACAATTGCTCTTGGGGTGTTTTGAAATAGTGGGGGAAGTGGCCTATTTATAGGCAAAGTGAGGTGAGGGTATTTTGGGGAAAGAAAATATGAAAACACCAAAAAGATGGGGGTCAAAAGGGCTAAAAATCGATAAAAATGAAATTTCAGAGCACAGGGGCGACCATCCGCCAGGACAGGTAGCGGATCCACAACTCCTAAACGCGGCTGCCGCCGCGGAGGCTAGCAGCTCTGCTAGACCAGCCGATGGATCCACTGGCCACTGACGCATGTCAGCGCGTCAGTGCAGACACGTGAGGGATATGGCAGCTGCCACCAGCCTTCTGGCACGTCCACCAAATTGTCCCGCCATCGCCGCCATTACTGCCGGCAGATTCGCTCAGTCAAGTGGCGGATTCGCAGGCTGTCCTAGGAAACTTCCATATGGCAGCCTCGATTTTTGAGTTTTTGGGCTTTCAGGTCAATTTTCTAGGCTTCTAGGATTCTGAAAAAATTATTGGTCAGTGTCAGTGGATTCAAAATTAATTATCAAACAGTTTGACAGTCAGTTCCAGGAGAAAGCTGGTCGATTTCAAGAATGTAAGTATCCTTATAATATTAAGGCTGAAAACCCTTTTTTTTTTAGCACCCCCTTAACCCTTGCTCGCTAACTGGCTAGTAGGACCGCCGTATGCGTAGTGTACTAATCTTAGCAGGTGTCAAGCTACAGTCGCATCACGAGAGTGCAAAATTGAGGGTTCATAGCTACTCCCCTCATCTGAATTGTCTTGTCTGCAAGGCAATTTTGATGATAGTGAACTCAGGAGAAGAGATGGTATAAGGAACCAAAGTGATGTCTAAGTCAATGCATGGACATGTTTAGGTTAGAGACATGGTTGAAAAGGAGGATGACAAAAGGAACCACAAGGATGTTTAAGCAATCCTTCCTAAACATTTATGAGTGGAGAATGTGACTGATAAATGTAAGCGGAAAAAGAACCAAAGGGATATTTAGGCTAGTGGCTAGATATTTTTAGATAAACAAGCGGGGGAAGGAACCAAAGAGATGTCTAGATGATCGTTTCTAGACATTTATGGGTGAAGAATTTGGATGGATTTTGGATAAAAGGGGTGAAAAAAAGAAACCAAAGGGATGTCACTGTTTAGACATTTCTTGGTGAAGGATGCGGTTGACTTTAAAATAAACGAGGATGGAAAAGGGAATCAGATTGACGTCTAAGTAAGGATTTAGACATTTCTACAAGGCAATTTTAATGATAATGAACTCAGAAGAAGGGAGGACATGATCGATTCAATATAAAGGGAGATGGGAAAGGAACCACACGGATGCCTAGATGATCGTTTCTAGATATTTATGGATTGATTGATAAATGAAGATGCTCTTAGTATTTTTGGGAGATTTTGCATGATTGGCATAAAAAATGCTTGTCTCTTGGGTGAAAGATGATTACCACAGTCATAATGGGGTGAAAGATTATTGATTTGCTTGGAGGAGACCTAGCTCTATGCATAGGTTAATAGTTACTCGAAAGAGAACCTTGCTCTGTACAAAGATCGTCTAAAAAGGGGGATCTTGCTCCATTCAAAGATTGTTTGGAAAGGGAAACCTTACTATGTCCAAAGGTTGTTTGAAAAAAGGGAGACCTTGCTCTGTGCAAAGATTGTCTGGAAAGGGAAACCTTACTTTGTGCAAAGGTTGTTGGAAAACAGGAGGACCTTGCTCTATGCAAAGGTTGTCTTATTGATGCAAGATATAAGTCCGAAGGCTATCTTGGGATTTTCTGAATATGAGAATGTTTTGATGAACTGAGTATTTGTACCACTGAAAGGTCGACATAAACCACTATGGCATTAAGGAGGGGGGAATTATTCTGAAAGATGTCAATCATATTTGGAGAGATATCATTTAGCTTCAAGGAAGTATCAGTCAATTTTGGAAGGTATCAGATTTGAGGGGATTTTTTGGGAGGAGCCTCACTTTTAGGGGTAGTGACTTGAAAGGAAGGTGACTCGGTCACTTTGACAACAAATGGGTTCAACTTTGATTGATTTTGGCTTGGACCAAAGGGTTTACTTTGGTATAGAAATATTTTCTGCCAGAAACAATTTTTAGGCTTCAACAAATGTTTGGTGATTTAGGGATGATTGTGTCAAAATGGGTTTAGAGAGATGAATTTGGGCTTAGAGAGATAAGGATGCCAAAATGGGTCTGGGCTTTGAGAATAATTATTTGCTCTGGCTTTGAGGATGATTGATTTTCATTTTGTTGAAGAATATGGGCTTAAAGGATGATTTATGAAACATGATTGATTTTGGTTGTACCAAGGAACTTGGGCTTCTAAAGGTGAATGGTTGGGCCTTTCGGAATGCCTGAAGGGACTTTGCTGAGATTAAAGGGACTTTGGAAGTCACACTTTGTCGGTTAGATTTTGCAAGATTGCCACTTGATTTGATGGGTCTTTGAAAATGGAGAGGAGTTTGTTTGGCTTAATGTAATGAGCATTTGACTTACACATCACTGATGAGGGGTAAAGGTCATTTAGCTACTTCAACTAAGAAGGTAACTTTGAAGACGACTTGACGATTTTAAAGGTGATGCCTCTAACAAGGGATAAAAGTAACTCAGCTATTTCAAGTATGAAATGTGACAAATTGACAGAAAATGATGACTTGAGATCTTCCTTCTAATTTCAAAAATGATCCTTGGTAAAAATGAAGGTAATGCTCCCTGATGGGACCTTCATTTTACTTTCGGAGATGATCCTTGGTAAAAATGAAGGTGATACCCCCTGATGAGACCTTCATTTTACTTTCAGAAATGATCCTCAGTAAAAATGAATGTGATGCCCCTGATTGGACCTTCCTTTTACTTTTGAAAATGATCCTTAGTAAAAATGATTTTGCTCCCTCATGCAGATTATCTTGGATTATGCTCGGCAAACTCATAGGGTGGCCCATTGGATGGAGGTGACTATCTCCAGTTTTTCAACTCAACTTGATATCTCAGAAGAGCAAAAATGCTTAGTGGATGATCCTGGACAGATGCAAAGAAGGAAGGGCCATTAGCTTGACTTATGGATGATGGTATATGACTATGGATGATTGCATATGCAAGGATGTTGGTGCATGGATAATGCATGTTTATGTATACATGTTTTGGGATTCATGAACCTTTTGTTTAATTTCTACGCTATGGATGATTTGTGATGATGCATATAATGGATGAATTTATGGATGCAGGAGGGTGGATTTACGGATTTGCTCTGTGTATGTTATGAATGCAATTTTGCATGCAATGATCTTGGAACAAAGTGTCTTGTAAGTAGGGAAATGATTCTTTGTTGGGTTCCTAAGGCTGTCTTAGGAAGGTTTGACAAATCTGTGATATTTTTTAGTGATGACCATAATGGGCAATCTAGACCCTAAGCAGAAAGGTGTTTATGCAAACTAGATACCTTGAACCAATGATTAGTTATCTGAAAAGGTGATTTTAGGAAGATGGGAAAAGGTACCAGCTTGATGTCTAGGTAAGTGTTTAGACATTTATGGGTGACAGGTGTGGGTGATTTCAAGATAAATGAGGATGGAAAAGAAAGCCTCAACCTATGGCGAGTCAGCTCGAGAGATTTTGAAAAGATTTTGGTATGGGGAGAGCCTCAACCAATGGCGAGTCGGCTTGAGAAACTTTAAAAAGATTCTAGTATGAGGAGAGCCTTAACCTTTGGTGAGTCGGCTCGAGAAGTTTTGAAATGATTTTGGTATGAAGAGAGCCTTGACCTATGGCGAGTCAGCTCGAGAAGTTTTGGAAAGATTTTAGTATAAGGAGAGCCTCGACCTATGGCGAGTCAGCTCGAGAAGTTTTTGAAAAAAGGAGAGCCTTGACCTATGGTGAGTCAGCTTGAGAAATTTTTGAAGAGATTTTGGTAAGGGGAAAGCCTCGACCTATGGCGAGTCGGCTCGAGAAATTTTGAAAAAAGGAAAGTCTTGACCTATGGCGAGTCGACTCTAGAAATTCTTGAAAAGAGGAGAGCCTCGACCTATGGTGAGTCGGCTCGAGAGATTTTTGAAAAGAGGAGAGCCTCGACCTATAGTTAGTCGGACCGAGAAATTTTTAATAAGAGGAGAGCCCCGACCTATGCTAGTCAGCTTGATAAGATTTTATCGATCAGGTGGACCCTTTTGACTTGGTTGATTTTGATTTAAGGGGATTGACTTATCTGTTAGGCAATCTTGGTCTTGGATTTTAGAGATTGGACTCTCTTTGAGTAGTGAGAGGGATATGCTTTGATTTTGATCTATGGTAGGACCTTTTGAGTGGCTTAGTTTCATCAAGGCACTGGGGCTTTAGAAATGGGAGGTAGGCTTTGTACATTGGCTTGGGATTTGAAGTTGGAGCTTTTGGAATGTACGAGTAGTCTTGATTTAGCCGAGAAATTTGGGGTTCAAAGGTGGGTTGTTGGCTTCTCACAAATCGCTTGGGCGACGCGGATTTTACGAGAGGTTTGGCCGATTATGGTTCCACCAATGGCTTCAGCTTTGTGATTTTGTTACTATAATTCATGGAAAAGAAAGAATGCATTATCTGGAGTAGGAAGACTCTTGGAGATGATGCTTTTTTAGGTTTAGCTGAATTGCCATAGAGGTCAAGATAGATTTTTAGGAATGAAGGAGAGCCAAATGGTTTGGGTCTTTTTGTCTTGAGCACTTTGATAGGAAGACACGACTTAGAGATCATGCCCCTAACAAGGGATGATGGACTAGCCAAAGGTGGCTTGAAAGGATGTGAATGTCTTCAAAGGACATGCCCATGATGATACGTAAGAGCGACTTTTATTTGTAATGATTTGACTTTGAACACTTTCTTCATCTTTTGTGATTCTTCAATGAAAGAAAGGATTGACATAAAGGAAGACGACCTTGAGAAGGGTGGAGTTTCTTGACTACTTTAGGAAGAAAATGAAAAATTAATGAAGGAGGATAAGTTATTTAGACTAACCCGATAGACTCAAACATATGGATTTTGACATGACTCAATAGAATCCAATTTGAATGTTACATCTTTTTTTTTTTTTTAGCTCTAACTTATACCCGAGTCGCCCTTTCGAGTTTTCAACTCGACGAGCTTGCTTTGATTTCTGCCTAAGCCGTCCTTTTGGGTTTTCAGCTTAGTGAGCCATTTTTCTCCTCTCTTTTTTTTTAAGCCAAAGGAACCAAGTGATGATGCAATTGATGTAATCCTTTTGGCACAGAGAACCCAAGAACGATGATGCCTTACA
>CATKHJ010025873.1:0-24908 GCA_949750685.1 Vernicia montana | reverse complement strand
TTTTTTTTTTTCAGTTTGTTCAATTTTGAAAAGTATTTTTGAAAAAATAGGATACTTTTTCAAAAAGCAGGATTGAAAAAAAACAGTTTCAAAAAAAAATTAATCAATTAAATAAAAAATTCAAAAAATATTTTTTTAGTTTACAGGCTAAAAATAGTAATCAATTAAATTTAAGTTTTAGTGGTATGAGTGAAAATTATTTTTCTATTTTGTGTAATGATTAAATGTTTTAATGAAATGATGAAATTTTGTTGATTATTATACACATCTTTATTTAGTATTAAAAATTAAATTACAGGGACAAAGCAAAAATTAAACAATCAAATGAATATAAGAATTCCAAAATCCAAAATATCTTTCATTAATATCTATAAATAACATTCAAACATGGGCGAATTAGAAAATCTAACAAGGGGCGATAAAAAATTAAAACCTAACTTATAATCACATAAATTAGTATCGTGCTGTATTTAATTTTCATCAATCATTAATATATTAATTAATCACATAATAGTTTTTAGAGACTAAATAACATTTTTAAAATTTTTTATTTAATTGATTATTTTTTTAATTTTTTTGAAATTGTTTTTTTCAATCATATTTTTTGAAAAAATATCTATTCACCTATTTTTTCAAAACTGAATTTTTTTTTTTTTTTAGAAAAATACTTTTCCGAAAAGTTATGTCAAACGAGACTTATGAAATTAACGTTATTTCGTATGATTTTATAGCACATGCATTGCCCAAAGTTTGATTAAGGACTAATTTGACAAAAATTACCAAGTATGAGGACTTTGATGACAAAAAAGGTGATTTTGTCCTGATTTGTCCCTAGGTGCCAAGTTCAAGGACTAATTTGGCCCTTTTACCTTTGGAATGAGGTATAATAAGGGAGGAAAGAAAATAAAAGTTATTTTCCTTTTTCATTGTTTGGGAATTGAAGGAAAATAAAGAGAGGAAAGAAAATATGTGTTATTTTCTTCTTTTTATTTTCTCTCCATTTTGGAGAGAAAATAAAAAAAGATGTTAGTGAGTAGAAAATAATTTTATTTTCCTTCTTATCCAAACAAGATAGAGAAAAATAAAGGAAAAAAAATATAAGTTATTTTCCCTTTTTATTTTCTTTCCTCCTTAAGAAAGTTTTCAAACACATTGTTAGGGTTATTCCAACTGCTTG
Source organism: Vernicia montana (assembly GCA_949750685.1). Classification (NCBI taxonomy): domain Eukaryota; kingdom Viridiplantae; phylum Streptophyta; class Magnoliopsida; order Malpighiales; family Euphorbiaceae; genus Vernicia; species Vernicia montana. The sequence continues at coordinate 23,731 of CATKHJ010025873.1, read as the reverse complement.
TACCGGATCTATGGTTTTCTCAGTCTCATATGTGCTTCTGACAGCAATAATGGCTAGGATGCAAACCGCTAAACAGGAGAAGGCGATCCAAGGGTATATGCATAATTCACCAAATCTATTTGGCCCTCGGGCTGTCTGTGTCACAATCTTTATATCCATGGCTATTGTTATATTGGACTTTAAGCCCAAAGTAATAAACCCCTTTATGAATATTATGTTTTTGGACCCCAGGTCCTCCTTTGGTGATATTTACTGGGTTATATTCATTGCACTTATTTGTACTTGTATTAATTTGGGTTCAATGCCCTTTTAATACTAGTAATTTTTTGTTTGGACAAAAAAAAAAAAAAAAAAAAGGAGCACAGGAAAATTCGACCAAGAGTAGCCATTTTTTTTTAAATATATATCTAATTGATTTAAGTTTGACCTAATTAATTTGAGCTTGATATTTTAAAAATTATTCATTAAAATGACAATTACTCTTTTTTTTCGATGAAATAAATATTAATATCTTTTTATTTTTTTCCGCCAAATTACTAATATATTTTTATTCCTTTGCGAATTATTTTCATATAAATATAATCAAATCCTTTTGTGGAGCACAAAAGTAACTATTATATTTATATTTAATAAAAATTGCAAGCAGCAAAATGGTAATTAACTAAGGAAAGGACAATACTTACACTGCAAGTATCTCCCTCTTTCTAGAATTGAACATGAATATTATTTATTTAACTAGTTCTTTGGTTTTGGTTATAGGTTACCCAGCAAGTACCTTTGAATTGCTTGCATGGATATTTCTAGAAGCACAGACTGTAAGAATTATCTAACTAAATGGAATATATAATTATAGGAATTGGCAATTCATTTTGTTTGATCAACTGCCCTTGATTAGAGCTTTCTCTATATATATTATCAATAAAACAATAAACTTCCATCTAATGGTAAAGACTAAAATTGAGATCATGAAAATCATGGATTGGACTCCCATGTTTTATAAATTTGACTTATGTTTATATTGAGATATAATTATGAATTTGACATTTGTTGTTGATATTTATATGTATATGCATATAATATCTCTAAGCTAAAAAAAGTCAACAGATAAAAGTTGAAGAAAAAGAAAAAAAGGATTCTCATTGTAATAAATTGGGTTGTTGATCCTAATTAATTTGGCCTCCATTTGTCAAAACTCTGGTTGTGATATAAATTCTTACCAAGATTTAGTTTCTCACTTTATCGGTAGGCTAAATTAATAAAAATAAGACACATTAATTAATAATGTCATATATAAAATTTTTTATTGCATTATTAATTGATATGTTTTATTCTTATTGATTTTATTTACAAATAAAATGATACACTGAATTTATCTAAAAATTTCTCGTCAACATATACTATCAGATTTCACATCTTGCACTTGTTTTGGTATTTAATTAATTATTTTTGCCAAACGCTATATAGGTCTTTGTCAGTGTAATTAATCTCAAGTCTCAACCAAACTTGGTTGTTGTTGAATCAAGACAAGTAAACCAGATTGCACAATAAAAAAATCCTCTCCACTCAAAGTTTGAATAATTTTAAAGGATTTTTACACAAATATCTCAAAAAAAAAAATTGTATTTTTATATATATTTTTTAAAAATATATTTATTAAATTTTTTATTTTAAAATTATCTAACTTTTAAAGATATATCAAAGTCATATCATACGTATATAATAAAGAAAAAAGACATTTTTGAGAACCTAAAAAGATAAAAAGATATTTAAAAAAAAAAATTAAAAAAAATTATTTAGTGTAATTTCCTCTATTTTTTATTTATTAAAAATTGAGTATTTGATTTAATGGTAAAATTAAAATTGAGGTGAATGATTAAATTTCAAATATGTTTTTTTTTGTGTATATTATATTGCATTATTTAATATAATTACTAGTCCCTATTGCATATAATATCTCTAAAAAAAATTTATAAATATTTTTTTATTGATTTTTCAAATGTGACACCACGGATACCTTAAATTATCTCACCATTATCTTTGCATTAAAAATGTGGGACGAAATAAACCCATATACGAGTAGTTTAAAAAAGAAAAACACAACTCTTGATTCCTTTAAGTTATCTTTTGAATTATTTCGAATGTCACTCACAGATACATAAGTTTCATAAAGTACTCTTTATTTGCAACAAAAATGGAGGAATCTTGGTTGAATTCCAGGCGGGTTTTCTTAAATCTTGCCTATGGGATTCTCGTTTTATGCATCAACTCTGGCTTGGAATCATCTGCAATAGCAGCTACTACTCATGATCATGGAAATGAGACTGACAGGCTTGCTTTACTCGACTTCAAGAACTTGATAACTCAAGATCCTCTTCGAATCATGATTTCTTGGAATGATTCAGTCCATTTCTGCAATTGGTTTGGTGTTTCTTGCAATCTTTCCAATAAAAGAGTAATAACTCTGAACCTGGAATCTAAAAAATTGGCTGGCTCCATACCACCTTCTATAGGAAACCTCACATATCTTACAGGAATCAATTTACAAAACAACACCTTTTACGGTGAAATTCCTCAAGAAATGGGTCGTTTATGGAGCTTGAAGCATATAAATTTGACTTACAATTCTTTTGGTGGGAAAATTCCAATTAATCTCACTTCCTGTAAAGAACTTACAGTAATTGAAGCATCTGGCAACAATTTACTGGGGGAGATTCCTGAACAGCTTAGCTCATTGTCAAAGCTGATTGTTCTTGGCCTTGGAGGGAACAATCTTACAGGAACTATCCCAACTTGGATAGGAAACTTTTCTTCACTGTTTGCTCTGTCAATTGCCCTGAATAATTTTCATGGAAACATACCTAATGAGCTTGGTCAGCTATCAAGATTGGGTTTTTTTCAACTTTATGGAAATTATCTTTCTGGTACGATCCCTCCTTCAATTTATAATATCTCTTCTATATACTATTTCTCTGTTACTCAAAACAAGCTCCACGGGCAATTACCATCAGATATTGGATTAATTCTTCCTAACCTTAGAATATTTGCTGGTGGGGTTAATAATTTTACAGGGACTATTCCTGTTTCATTGTCAAATTCTTCTGGACTTCAGATTCTTGATTTTGCTCAAAATAGTCTCACTGGGACTATTCCCAGAACTCTACAAAGATTGCAAAATTTAATTAGAATTAATTTTGATGATAATAATCTAGGAAGTGGGGAAATTGATGACTTGAATTTTATTAGTTCATTGGCCAACTGCACCAGTTTAGAGGTGTTGGGTCTGGGACGATATCGATTTGGAGGTGAATTGCCTAGCTCCATAGCCAATCTTTCAACCCAGTTACGGATTTTAACTATAGGAGAGAATCTGATTCATGGAAGCATCCCTGTTGGGATTGGAAACCTAGTTAACTTGGCCCTTCTGGGATTGGAAGGTAACTACTTAACTGGGAATTTACCATCTGTAATTGGGAAGCTGCAGGAATTAGAAGGTTTGCATTTGAATTATAACAGATTCTCTGGATCAATCCCAATCTCCATAGGTAACTTGACTAGATTGACAAGGCTTTTCATGGAGGAAAATAGGTTTGAGGGAAGCATACCTGAAAGTTTAGGAAACTGTCAAAATCTTCAAAATTTAAACCTCTCAAGTAATAATTTAAATGGAAGCATACCTATACAGGTCATTGGTCTTTCTTCTCTCTCAATTTCTCTGGCCTTGTCCAATAATTCCTTGACTGGTTCCATACCATTAGAAGTAGGTAAATTGGCCAATCTCATGGAGTTGGATTTGTCGGAGAACAAATTGTCTGGTGAAATTCCTAGCTCACTTGGAAGCTGTACTAGTTTGGAACACCTGCGTTTAGAGGGTAATAAATTTAGAGGAACAATTCCTGAGTCTTTAAGAGATTTAAGAGGTATAGAAGAACTTGATCTTTCGCACAATAACCTGTCAGGAAAAATTCCTGAATTTCTCAGCAAGTTATTGTCTCTCAAGCATCTCAATCTTTCCTATAATGATTTTGAGGGAGAGTTGTCAAAAGAAGGTGTATTTGCGAATGCAAGTGCCATTTCCGTAACTGGAAATGATAAGCTTTGTGGTGGTATCCCAGATTTAGTTTTGCCTAAATGCTACAAGAAAAGGCAAGGAAAACCTGTAACCCTCAAAGTAGTAATCTTTTCAATAATTGCAGCCATATTTGCTATTGTTGCATTCTGTTCTGTTGCTATATTCTGTATAACAAGAACCTCGAGAAAGAAGCGTTTTGCTGAACCTCCTTCGGAGGAATGGCAAGGAGGTATATCTTACTCAGAAGCTGTAAAATCAACTGATGGCTTTTCTGCTGAAAATTTGATTGGCTCAGGAAGTTTTGGTTCAGTATACAAAGGAGTTCTTTCTAGTAATGGAAAAATTGTTGCTTTTAAGGTTTTGAACCTTCAACAACAAGGAGCTTCAAAGAGTTTTATTGATGAATGCAATGCATTGAGAAGCATAAGGCATCGAAATCTCCTCAGGATCATCACTACCTGCTCAACTCTTGATCGTCAAGGCAATGACTTTAAAGCTCTGGTTTTTGAGTTCATGTCGAATGGAAATCTGGATGATTGGTTGCATCCTAAAGGAGATGAACAATATAAAATTAAGAGATTGAGCTTTATCCAGAGACTGAATATAGCTATAAATATTGCTTCTGCATTGGATTATCTTCATCATCATTGTGAAACTCCAATTGTTCATTGTGATCTAAAGCCAAGTAATGTACTTCTCGACGAAGATATGACAGCCCATGTTGGTGATTTTGGACTGGCAAGGTTCCTCTTTGAAGCATCAAAAAATCCCTTCAAAACTGAAGCAATGTCTGTTAGTTTAAAGGGTTCAATTGGCTACATTCCTCCAGGTATTTGTTTCAATACCCAAAAATTCAATGTTTAACTCATATGACTAAAATTTTGAATTGATTTTTGAATATCACTAATACTGCAGAGTATGGATTGGCTGGCCAAGTCTCTATACTTGGAGATGTTTACAGTTATGGGATTCTATTACTGGAGATGTTTACAGGAAAAAGGCCTACTGACGACATGTTCAAAGTTGATCTAAGCATTCACAGGTTTGTTGAGATGGCTTTGCCAGAGCATGTGATGGATGTTATTGACCAGACAATGCTTGTTGAAAAAGAAAATGATGAGAATGAGATAAATGAAGATTACATAGATGAAATAGTGATAATCAAAGACAATGATGCACATGCCAATACAAGTACAATGGAGGAATGGCTAGCCTCAGCAATGAGAATTGGACTTGCATGTTCTTCAAGATCTCCAAGAAATCGAATGGCTATGAACTTTGTCGTCAACAAATTGCACGATATTAGAGATTCATTTCTTGGATCAAAAAACAAAAACAGAAAGAGTATGAAATAGATGTTAAGACAACATTTACTTTCAGATGAATTACTTGCCTTTCTGTGGTTAAATTTCAAAGTTGTTGTAACCTTACATTCTTGAATAAATATATATATACTTACAGTTACTACTTAAGTTTTATTGCATTCAAAATCCCCAAAAAAAAAAAAAAGCTTCTAATGAGCTGTAATTCTTTGACAACATCTTTAATATCTTCTCGCTCTCTGGATGATTTTACAAGCAATTCCAATTCCTAATATTGCAATCAAACTCTCTTGTATTTGCTCCATCTTGATATGTGACTTGCCATAAATAATTTCATTTTCCTCTAGAGCCCCTCCAATACCCAATGAAGGATCTAGAACTTCTGATGGTTGCTCAGGCAAAGCAGATTTAACAAAATTATGGAGATCCAATCTATCTTTAAACATGTCATCAGTTGGCCTCTTTCCTGTAAACATCTCCAATAACAGGATCCCATGGCTATACACATCACCATAAGTTGAAACCTTGCCTCCCATCCCATACTCTGCCGTATTCAATTTATTGACTGATTGTTAGATCAGAAAAAATGAATTTTTTCTTTCATGTGTTCAATATTTATTACCATCCATAAAAAAATAAAATAAAATAAGCCTTTCACCTGATAAAACCATTTCCTTATATTTTCATATAACATTGCAGAAATGATATAATATTGTCAAAAAAAAAAAAAAAGTCGAGATTACCTGGTGCCGCACACCCAACAGTTCCCTTCAGTCCAACTGAACTGCTTTGATTTGGATGTGACCAATTCATAGTTTCTCCAATGAACCTTGCTAATCCAAAATCACTCACATGAGCAGTCATGTCATTGTCAAGAAGAACATTGCTCGACTTTAATTGGCAATGAACAATTGGCTTATGGCAATGGTGAACGTAGTAATATTGGTTTTATTTGAACGTAGTAATAAATTTTTAATTTAATATTTTTAAAATTATAAAATTATTATTTTATTCTGCAAAAGAAATTGGATTAAAATGTAATTATATTAATTAATTAATAAATAAAGGTTAATTAATTATGGGGTTATGGGCTGTCTCTCTCTATGTATGTTGGAATACTTAATGTAAGATAAGTATATATAATAGTAGTTAGTTAGGATTCACGAGTTGATTCCAAGTTCCAACTCAAAAAGAAAAAGTTGTCTTTGTTTAGTTGATGAGACGTGTCATCGCGCCACGTCATTTATCGCTCAATGCCCCCACCCAGGTTAAAACGCAGAACCTGACAAAATTCAATTCAAAAATAAAAAATAAACAATACTCTTTTCATTTTATTTTAATTATTATTTTTAACTTTTTTTAAATATTCAACATTTTAAAAAATTAATAAAATATTAATGATTTTTTTCTTAATTTTGTTCTTATTCATTATGGTTACTTATTCACTGTGGCGTGAAAGTATTAATAAAATAAAAAAATATATAATGAATATTTTTATTATATTAAATTATTTTTATTATAATTTAATTATTTTTAATAAATTTTTTAATTTTTATGCAATAACTTAAAAAATTTAGAATGGAGAGAGTAATAAGTAAAAACTACCCACAGATCCAACACAACAAGATTGCATACCATTTTTTTCAAAAAAAAAAAAAAAAAACCTTCCATTTCTAGAAGAAAAAATCATCATCATCATCATCTGTGACTATCATCTTTGCAAGTGAGCTCTACAGTAGGTGAGTGATGAGAGCCCTAACGAGTTCTTGTTCTTCCTCTTGGTCCAAGATCACGTTTGACAGAAATGGAGACAGAGGATTTTGTTGTTGGGGAGAGTTTAATCCCACTAGACATGAAATTCGGTTTTTCCAATCAAACAAGCTTTTTAATGGTGGGATATGCATCAGACACAAGGGTTGTTTTCTCCATCCTGTTTCTGCTTCTGCTTCTCCTTCTCCTTTCTCTCCAGACTCCCAGGTTAGAATTCGAGACCTTTCAACTCCAGTGTCTTTGAATCAAATACTTATTGTTTTTCCTATCCTTATTATTTTGATCCAATATTTCTGTAGTTGTCTTTTTCAGTTTTCATCATGTAAAATTGGTTTTTATTTGTTCTTGTAGACGGAGTTGGAAGCAGCAGAGACCAAAACCCAAAATACATGTAACTCTACTTGCCTTTTTATTTTGTTCTTCTTGAGGATTTTTGGATTTTTTTTTTTTGGATATTTTATTCTCAGTATGGCGTTTTTAATGGGCAGATCAATCAAAGACAGTTCATGTAAAATTCCTGTTAAAGAAAGAGTGTTCTTTTGGTGAGCAATTTGCTATAGTAGGGGATGATCCAATGTTTGGCATATGGGACCCTGCAAATGCAATCCCATTGAACTGGTCAGATGGGCATGTTTGGACTCTTGGTTTAGTAAGCACAAAGTCTTGAGCAGTTTTGATTTTGAGCTGATTTGATTTGGTGCTAAATTGCTAATGTCTTTCTATTTTCTATTTTTAGGATATACTCGTTGGAAAATCCATTCAGTTTAAGTTCATACTAAAACAAGTTACTGGGAAAATTTCTTGGCAACCAGGCCCTGATCGAATTCTCAAAACCTGGGAAACTAAGAATACAATTGTTGTTTGGGAAGATTGGGAAGATGATACATTTCAGAAACTACATGAGGAAGAACCGATTGCTAATCAAAATAAAGAGCCTTTTGTTAATTCAGAAATGCTGATAGGTGAGAACTTGACTCACCAAGTTAATTCTTATCCAGCAAAGGAACCATTGCCATCATCAACTTATGAGGAGACAATTATTGCTGATAACATCACTCCTTTAGAACAGAATCCCATAGCTATAGTTGCAGATAATATCAGTTACTCAAAGGAGGATCCTAATGCAAGTGAAAGTCATCAAGTTCTAGGTGGAAAGAGGATTATCAGCGAGAAGGATGAGAATAATGACGTTATTTCAAAGGAGGAAGTAATGACTGCAGAGGAGATTGTTGGAAACAATGGAAGAGCTCTGGTGGTCAAGAATTCAGCAACCAAGAATGTCCAAGAAAATCTGATTATTCAAGAAGAAGAACCTGTTCTGGTACCTGGATTGCCTCCATTATCTGTGGTTTCAAGTCAACCAGAAATTCATGATGAAGTTGAGACAAGTAGTGCCTTTGAGGCATCGATTGGAGTTACTGGAGTTGATGAAGTTAAGAATAACAATTTGCCAGAGGTAACTGCTTGATGAATGGTGATGCTCTATTTCTTGTTTCTTGTTTTCTTTCATTGCTTTTTTGCAAATTTTAATTCATTTCAGTTTTAATCTCCAAGTAGTCAAAATTTCACAAGTTTTGAGAGATTCTTGCCACTCAAATAATCTCTAGCTTTAGCTTGTATCTTCATGAAATTCATTTCCCTCTTAAATACCAAAATTAGCTGTCAAAAGAACACATAACATCACAATTAGCAAATGATGCACTGTATTTGATATAGATAAAAATTCATAGCATCCCCTGTTTTTCCTCGCAATTTTGTCAGTCTTTATCTATTAACTGAGGCTTAATAATATTCAGTTAGATGAGAAGCTAAAAATTGAGGGCGATTCACACAGAGCGGAAATGACAGAACTAAGGTTTAACAATATTCAATTAGATGAGAAGCTAGAACTTGAGAGCAATTCACCCGGAGCAGAAATGAAAGAGGTGTTAAGAGGTGAGGAGCAGCTTCACATTGAACTCGAACAAAAGCCACTGGCTAACAATGAGAAGCAGCATGAATCATCAGAACCCGTTCAAACTGGTGTTTTGAAAAATGACCTTCAATGGGGTCGTAAAACAATACAGAAGCTGCTAGTTAATTTAGGATTTCTGTAGTTTGAAATGTGACAAAAAGTTTATTATTAAAGTGCCTGTGACTATGCTGCTTAGTTGCCTACATTTTTTAAGCAGCTTGGCGAACAGGAGGGAATAAGAAGATATTGGTAGCTATCGACTTGCACAGAACTTAGCAAATCATTCATGATATTGATGTAGTCATTTCTCTTCTGTTTAGACTGGGTGAGTTTTGTGTTTCCTTTTGTTGTGTAATGTTTATTATGTAACAATGAGACCATTGTATTGTGTGATGTGCGTGGAATTGAGATTTAAAATAGTTTTAGTTATAATGAATATTTAATAAATGTAGTTACTCTTAAAATGCTTATTTTTCTTTCCAATTAAGAAGAGCCATCCAACTAGTTGTGGCTTTTAAGTGAATAGGAAGGAAATATTATTTTTCTTTGGTTTTTGTGGGGGAATTGTGGGAGATCTGGGGGCAGGGATAAGAAATTGTCGTGTTCTTCGCAGAAGCTAAAGTATAAATATATAAATATATGATGGAATTGAATGGATATTACCTCTGTAGCCCATCTTTACTGCCATTGTAAGAGCAGAGAGAGAGAGAGAGATAGAGACCATCCCCCTTTGCATTTATTAACTTTCAATTAATTTTTTCACGTTCACATCTGGTAGAGAAGACAAAATCACAGTCATGATCATTAATAAAGTGCACAGAGGTGAAGCACATACCAAGATATTGTATTGAAAATTGGAAATTGTAAAAATTGAGCGTCGCGGCAAAATCAAGGCATGAAAAACGGCGTACGCTAAGGGAACCAACATTATCTTTTTTATCTTTTTTTTTTTCCTTCGATGCGAGCATACTGGCAGCAAAGAACCAATTCCAATTGCTCTTTCCTGTTAAATTCCAGCCCCAGCTTGTTTCACCCTCAGATGCTATATAGAAAATTGAGAGCTGCAGCAAAAAAAAAAAAAAAAAAGACTCGAGTAATGACAGGGTAAGGCTAATAAAATTTCAGAAACTTTGTCCAGGCACTTGCTTTCAGCCAGATTCCATGCTCAACCAAATCTTCATTCAAACTTAAATGATTTATTATCAATTAAGCAAAAAAAAATAAAGCTTAAATACTTTATTCAACATATTGCAACAATTAACGTACGCTTTTGACAGGGATAAGTTACTAATATCTGAAATTATTTAGTTAATTTTGAGAGAACTGAATCTTTATGTTTCAATTTTCAAATATACGGTGCAATGATTTTCAACACCATAAATCACTGGGCATTTATGATTAACATCTACATAACTAGATATCACATTTGTCAAAAACCAGGAAAAGCAACCCATATTGGAACATGAGGATTGGAAGAAGAAATTAACTACATTAACTAGAAAGATGGGGCGATGTGAAAAATGAAAAAAAAAGAAAAAGAAAAATATACAAATCTTTTCAAAAGATTAACAAAATTGAACAAGGGAGACGATATTTGCCCCCGCCTAAGCTAACTGTGATTTGCCAGAATCTGCATATATAATTTGCAGAGCTATAGATCTAAAAAAAACCTTTGGTCAGTCAGCGCTAAAATTTTTATATCTTTCATGAAATATGATGTCCATTCTTTTGTTGCCGCGAAAACGGTAGACTTTGTGAACCTCGCACTAGTTCTTCCTTTGTTCTTTTACTCATGATAGATTGTGGCAATCTGGAATGACATAAAGAAATAACTGATTTGTTTTAAGAAATTAAAAGCAGCCACATCACAATTACATAAAAATAAACCAATTATTACATTCAAAAATTGCCCTTCAGAAATCATTACATAAAAGTATACCAAATATCGGCCACTAAACTAGATAGGAAGTGAGCAGGCTTTGAAAAGTACTAGCCATTGAGCTTGGAATTACACCAACATCATTACATAAAAATATGAATACTTATCACTTGCCATCAATACATATACATCCAAAGAAAAGCCGAACAAAATAGCATAAGATAAAAGCATGCCCCACATTTAAACAAACAAAATAAGATGACTGGCAAAGACAATACACAACAATTCAAAATGCCAAAAAAACAAAAAATCAACTCCAAAGAAATTCGATGTACTAAAAGATGACCAAAACAAAGGCTTCAACATATTAGGAAACTCATCAAACAACAAGAAAGAATCACCTAGCCCTTCCATTTCCTTTCTGCTTAACACAAACAGCATACAGAACAGCAAAAATCAACACTTCACGAGTATTGATTTCTCAGGTGACATCCATTAAGCACGTGACTGTCATGATCCAATATCCCATATTGGCTACATGGGGAACTCAATAAGGGGTAGATAAGGCCTTGGGCTCTTGACTTCAAACCGTTAGCTTTTAGGGGTATGGTTGACAGTGATTTCAGAACCGGGCCGTAATCGAGCCGAGTTTTAGCATGTTCAGACTTGGCTCAATATTTTTTTTTCGAACTCGAGTTTTGAATTGAGCTTTGACTCGAGTTTGACTCATTAATAAATTATAATTTAACTAAATTTGAGTTCGATTCGTTTATAATTTATCAAAATACTTAACTGCCTAAATATTTATTTCTAATAAAATAATTATAACAAAAATACTTAAAACTAATATAAAAGCAAAAACATCCAATTAGTTAAAAAAAAAAAATCTAATTATAAAATTGAGAATTATATGTATTACAAAGATATTACTTCCTCCGTTCCTTTTTATGTGTCGTTTTTTATTGTTTCACAAAGATTAAGAAATAATTAATTACGTTAAATTCTAAAAATAAGATAACTAAATTATCCTTATTGATTATAGTAGTGGATAATATGTGTATTAATTATAAAGTAGATGATAATGATATAATTGAAAAAAAAAAAAAATAAATTCTTATTGGTTTCCTAAAGTGACAGATATTTTAGAAAAAAAATTCATTTAAAAAACGTCAGATAAAAAGGAATGGAGGAAGTAATTAATAACAACAATATTTTTAAAAATTAGAATATTAGATTACATAATAAGAAAATATTATATTATATTAATTAGGAATATATATATTTTAGTCAAATTGAATTACCAAAAAATTTATAAAAATATTAAAATATATTTTTTGGAGTGTCAAAATTATTAAGTTAATAATAATAATAATCAAGTTGTTCACGAGCCTATTAATCGAGCCTATTCGTGAGCTTATTATCGAGCCGAATTTTACTTTGCTCAAATTCGGCTCGTTTATTAATCAACCATAAAGTAAGACTCAAATTTAACTCATTTATAAAACGAGCCGAACGCAAATGAGTTTTTATCAAGCCAAACACCGAGCTGTTCGCGAACGGCTCAACTCATTTGCTGCCCTAAGAACCACCAGTTCAAGTTCAGGGGGACCGATACAGCCAAGGGGTAGGCTGGTCTGGTTCCCATTCGACCCTTTAAATATATAAGTTATGAGATATATTATATTTCTTTTATTGATTAAATTTTATTTACACTAGACTTAATAACTCCAAAAATCAAATCTTACATTAAAAAATCTAATTTTCTTTTTCAAATTTTAGGTTCAGAACTGGACAGGAACTGCCAATTCTAATTCTGGTTTCTGTTTAAGTTTTTGCAGCAGTGAAACTAGGACCAGACCACCCCCAAGGTTCCAAGCCAGCTTGGATCGATGGACCATGATTCCAGTTCTGAACCAGCTCATTATCACCCCTATTTAGGGGGGTGAAGTGAATTTCAAGTCTATTTGAGAGAGGGTAAAGTTGAGGGCAAAATAAGTGGAAAGAAAATACAGTGGAAAGTTGGTTTTCCTCTATTTGGGAAGGTGAGGAAAAATAATTTGAAATTTTCTTATGGGCCCACAAATTTACTTATAGGGGTATTGCAACTAAATTATGATTCTGTCTCCTTATTAATAAATCAAACACAGTGCCCATCTCTCTATGTTTTGTGAGGGATAAAATGGTAAATCACATGTTACAATTTTTTCTCTATTTTCTCACTTTCACAAATAAAAAAATACAATGTTTTAATTTTCCATTCCCTATCATTTTTTCCTCCCATCTCAAAAACCAAGGGAAAATAACTTTTAATTATAAAACTTTCTTTGCCTACCCTTTTCCTTTCCCGAGTTTTCCTAAGGTACTTAACAACACTGTACAAAGCAGAAGTACTGCAATATGTTCAAGAATTGAAAGAGGGGGGTCAAGACTCAGCATGGAGTACTCATGATCTTGCATGGAATATCCATGATCTTTTAATAATAAGTATAGGAACCTACAAAATCCTTCAAACATAAGATATAACCCTTTTGAAGCCCCCACTAAAAGAACAAAAGTAAAGCCCAGATTGTCAAATTCCGATTTTGCAGCTGATTAAACGACCAAGTAAAGAATAGAGTAAAAAATCATTAAAAAAAATATTAATAAGAATTATGCAAATCCAAGAAAGATTCCTAAAGGAACAGTGCATCTGTATGGCTATTAAAATGAGCTTCTTGGCCCTTAATCACCCAAATAAGCCATCCACAAAGCTCACAACATATGACCAGATTTTCCATTGTAAAGCACACTAAAGTCTAACAGGTTGTTTGATAACTCAACTTATTATTTAATTTAATATTTTCATTACTTATTAGTTTTAAGATGATTTGATAATATAAAATGATCCCAACTTAAAATTTTCAATTAAGTCAAAAACTAATTACAATAGTAAATTAAAATATTTGACTTAAAATTTCTATTGAACACGCTCAGCTATTGAGTTTTTAAATTTTGTTATTAAATTGACTTTTATACCCTTAACATATTCTTTGAGTATTGACTTTTAATTGTATTAATTTTTTTTCTACTCATTTATCATCTTTTGTAATACTCATTTAAAGTTTAATAATATTTATTTTTTTAAAAACTTATGAAAAATATTATCCTAATATGATTGTTACTTTTAAATTTTTTTATTTATGATTTTTTTTTTAATTTCAAAACTGTATTTAATGCTTAAAACTTAAATATTAATATCACAGGGTTAATTATGTCCAATAAAAAAATTTAATAATTTTCAGTAATAACAGTTATCAAACATATTGATTATAATCAACGCTTAAAAATTTCCGTATTTATTATATTCAGCGCTTAAAATTCATCACTTAATTTTTCAGCGTTTAATTTTCAGTTTTACCAAATTTCACCTAAATGTGCTAGAAAATCCTCTGAAAGACTCCAAAATAAAAACAAAGCATAATTTATTAGGAGACTGTAGAACCACTAATTCAGACACACTAAAAGGTGAACAGACACTCTCAAGTTAATTTTATGACTCTTAGTAGCTGAAAAGAAAGAGGAACCTTCTTTTATGTTACCTGGGGGAGTTGGCACGCTTCTGCTGTTGCTGATTCACAAAATTAGATGAAGTGATCCCAGGTTCAATTTCAATGTCCTGTAAATCATTTTTCAACCGTACAACAGATTAAATCTGGCATTCAAGAAAAAAGTACTAAAATCAAGAACTTTTATGGGATTTTACAGATCAATATTTAAAAAAGTTCAGCCCATCCAATAGAGAAAAATAGTGAGGTAGTTTAAAAACCAACTTAATTTGTCATGTACCGAAACTAGTATGGTAAATTAACTCTTTAAAAAAATAAATATAAAAAGGATTTACTGATTCAACATGGGATTACTTGGATAACGGGTAGAAACTAGGGTCTGACCACCAAGTCCTTACCTTTGAACAGGAATAATTGGAGCCTGCATAAGGCAGCAGTAGCAGACATGAAGCCAGCTCACTCCCTTCACTGTTTCTCCCACATCTTGGTGCATTGCAAAATCCATAAAAGGAGTAGTTTCTCTCCAGATAACCACTACCCTCATCTGGAAATTTCTCGCCCACATACCCTTTATCCAAGCATCACCTATGTTTTTGAACAAATAAATCAATCAACTATTGAGAGCATCATCAAAAAATCCCACCTCAGGAGTACGTTCTTTAGGTAAACCATTTTCTGACTCCACTTCACTCGATCCAGGATTGACAGTGTCCCATAGAAATCCATTGTCATTCCCAAGAGACAGCTTATCGAAATCGTGGTCCACAGCTCCAGAACGAGGTGTGATATATGCAACATATTTTTCTGACAACAACAAATACATTTAGCACCTTATTACAAGTTAATGCACATCATTATTTGCAAACCATAATTAACCATAAGAAGAGCTACAAAGAAAAAGTCTTATGACTAATGCATGTTAAACTCTTAAATATCTTCACCAATGACCACTAAATACATGCATTAATAACCGATCACCCACATCAACCCGTTAATATTTTGTTGAGATTACATCAGTTAAAATAAATTAACGTAATTACGTCTTTAGGAGGAAATTATATGTGAAAAAATTGAATGAAGAATCATCATACCAGCCAAGCTGTGAAGAGCATTTTCAGCTGCTTGCTGATGAGCATCCTTCCTAGTCTTACCCATCCCAACACCTATCTTTTCACCAGTGAACAAAACCTGAATAATTTAAATGAACAAAATGAGTTTGTTGGGGTCCAGAAAAGCAAAATAATGCAAACTACAGCAAATAGGGGAAGGGGTGAGAGTAAACAAACGATATGAATAACATATCACTAGAAAGTTTTACAGAAAGAAATAAACAGCTGGGAAAAAACCACTTATTTTACAATAACATATCCTTAAGTTAATATTACATACATATATATGATTTTATCATCTCTACATCTAACAATCATTCAAGCACAGCAATATCAAGAAATAGAATCCATTTGTTTTCTCACATCTCATTCCAAATACTAAAGTGAGAAATTTGGTCAAGCCAAACAACCCACTATGTCAACCACTATGTGACCAAAATGAAATCAGCGTTTCACAAGTTTTCACTACCAATATCCATTAACAAAATAGATTAGTACACTTCAAGAAATAGATCAAGATATATAAACCATTCTCTAAACAAGATGAAATGAGTGTTTCACAAGTTCAGTACCAAATTAACAATATCCATCAAGTTCACAAGACAACAGTCGTTTTAAGTAAAGAAGATACATAAACCCTTCTTCTATTACAACTAAAATCTCACAAAAAACCATAGCATGTACAACAATATAAAATTACCAGGAAAAATGCTCATAGAGTATAACAATTGAAGGGAAAACAAGAAGTAGCAGGGAAACAATTTTTTGAACTGACCTCGACAGAAAATTGCAAATCCTTGCTGGTGCTTACAACAGATCTGAACTCAACCTGCACATCAGGACAAAGTACAGTGAACCTCACAAGAAATGAACCAAGGAAACCATCATCAAGGCCTAACAACCAGTACCTTTGAGTTGCATCTCTGTCCAATTTCTTGCAGCACTCCAATAGATAAGTGGGATGGCAGAAGGTTCAGTTTCACAGCCTCATTTTGAATCTCTCTGCTATTAGATGATATAGGATTCTGAGTAACGCCAACCTCTGCAAGAAACTTCAATCAGCAATTAGTATGGAGACTAGCATCCGCTGCCAATAGAATTCAGCACTCCAAAATACAAACATAAGGTTTTCAATTTTCAAAAATTGCAATTTGTGAAGGTGCCCGTTTGGAGTGAGGGTTAGTCACGGATAACAATGCTGTCAAATAGAAAATGCCTAAATTTGGCCCTCAATGTGACTTGAAGCATAACTAAAATCTTAAAATAGGCTAGTCAAATATAAAGTTTGACTCCCCATTCTATCTAGTTCAAAACAAATATAGATTCAGCCTCCAGCATAATTCACAAAGTCAAAAATTGAGAAGGGAAAAGAAGGTTCTAAATAAGTACATGGTGCAGAACAAATCAAGCATGTAAAGCTGTAATATTAAAGATCAACCAAACGCAAATGTTTCTAAGTGCATGAAAGCATGCAGCGGGGATAAATTATCCATACACAGACATGTTGAAAAATACATGAAACAAAATGTGGATATTTTTCTACTAAATGTTGAAAAGAAGCATGTAGTAAGGATCAATTTATATATAATTGAACCTGGAAGGCAAACTTTTACTGTTGCACTAGGCAGTGACAGTATAATATGACTATGATTGTTCAGTGGAACTATACAAGTATACATTACCAACCTAGATGGGACTCTTCCATAGTGTAAGTGTGTCCAAATTCAAGCATTCATCAATTTCGTATATATGCTCCAACATTATCACATCATGTGGATGAGTGTTGGCCTTCATACCCTAAACATTAATGGCTACTCACAGAACTGACATTAATTCCAACAACACTCATCATATATGGAATGAATTTTTTTATTATATATTAATAGACTCAATACATCGACTAGCCAGGTGTTATAAAAAAGATAGATTCCCTTAGCAACGCCTAATTGATCACATGAAGCAAGTAATTCAAAACACAATAACAACTGAAAGATTCACATGCCTGATGAATGACTACTTCCAGGAGGATGACTTTGTTTTTGTACATCATATCCAGCAAATGCCTGCAAATGAGCAAAATCCCATTCATTTATAATGCTCACAGGAATACCTAAACTATCTATCTTTGAATCTAGAAAGTACTTTCCGGTACTAATTCAAATGCATTATAGACAAACCTCTTCACCCTTCACTTGCAACACATTTGAGACTAAACCTGTGGAAGTAGATGCCGGTGAACTATGTGCAAATGGATTCTGAAGTGCTCGCAACTTATCAGATTTTAGTGAATCACTTTCCTGAGCAAAAACTGAAGGTCGAATATTTTGATGTGCTCTGCTGATATCTTCCTCCAACCAGCCTCCTTGTGGTTGTATAGAGGATGAGGGTATTGGTGCAGGCATTCTGGACAGAAGTGGAGGTTGACCTGAATTTTGATTCCTTAAATCTCGTCTCACAGGAGCTCCAAGCAAACTAGGTTCTGCAAAATAATCATATACTAATTATGAGAAATTTAAAGAAATAACTACTATCACATATCATGTCTTCAAAATCAAGCACAAAAAGAATAAAAGAAAAGAAAAACAAAATAAATTTCATACTCTGTGAAGGAACAAGTGTTGTTGAAGATGTTGGTCCAACAACGTTTGGAATTATGGCAATGGGTGGCTGGGTGATTTCAGATCTCAACTCAGGGCTATTTGTCATAGAATGACTAGCTGAGTCAATAACATTCTTGTCATCCTGATAAATATAAGAATTAACAACAGAAGAACAAATATATCTACTTCCCATTACATGCAGAAAAATAACAGGAATGGAGAATATCGTATTTGCAAGTTCAAATGCTATATATTAATCTCCAATAATTTCTTTGAAACCAAAGTGGAAATGTAGATGAAGCCTTTTTACTCAAACAGGTCTAGTAAACCTTTGTCACCATTAGGATCAAGTACATGAACTTACCAATTGATTCAATCTCCGCTCAACTTCAACACCACTCATCCCTTCATGAATGGGAACATTACCATTGCCATTGGGTACAAAACCAGCATCCTACAATTCAGAAATTTATATCATAGAATGAGAAAACTATATGAGTTCATCAATGAAGAAGAAAAAAATTTCAGTTCATATACCTCTGACATCATGTAGTTGCTCACGTCAGGTGCAGGAGGTAAATTTATCACCTCATCTTCATAAAAGACTTCAGAAATTCTTCGTATTAAATTCTCATCAAATTCTCTGCACAATATACCATGTGACAAATGAGAAATTCAGTCATTAACAATCAAGTGTCCTGTCGTTAGATAAATTGCTATTATAATAAGTTAATGATTCTTACTTGAAAAAACAACCTCTGACATTGCAAGCAACATTTCTTGCCACACAGAGGACTGGAACAGCATTTGCTGTCTATACTTGAGAGAGAGAGATTTCAATTAGAAAGAAAATAACATATATCAAAAAATAATTTCACACTGATACTTTCTAGTACCTCCGCCTGAGGAGCATAGTAAGGCGTGAATGCAGGAACCACATGAACTCGTGGTTGATCCTTGTCTTCCCAAACCTTTGACCGATCATCAATTACCATTGCCATCTTTGGATGGCACATGCCATCTTGGAAGACATTTGACAGAGATTTCCTGGAGCCTGACACCGATAATAAAAGGATCTTAAAAATATTACACCCCGTTTGGAAATCATGTGCAAAAATTCAACTTATAACAGAATTTTTATGGTTGGAATAATTCCATAATAAATTGAAACTCTTATTTATCATCATTATCATTATCTTTATCTTGAAGAGATAAAACAATGCATTTTTGTAATTGATGGTGAACAGGACCATCAGTTATGCAAAATGAATCAACTCTTGAAATATCTGACAGCTAGCCACCAGATTTTGTTTCCTAAAAAATTCCATCTTTTTCTTAACTCAAAAAAATTGAATTCTAGCACTCAATGTACTTTCCAAACATGACAACTGGCCCAAATAAAATTCAATTCAATTAATTTCCAGCATCCATGGGATTTCCAAACAATGTCAGTGAAAAGCAAGATTGCTTACATGATCCAACAGCACAACTAAAGAGAAACTACTCTGTGCTACAGGTTGTTTAATGGGTTATAAGTTATAACATAAATTCAACTTGTTAATAATTTTGTTGTTTGAACCACCCACTTTCATATTAGAAAATAGGAAAACCTAAAACTATTTTCAAAACAAGTACTTGTATGAAAAATTTAGGTCCATTTGATAACAAACAATTGCTAATGCATAAGGTTCCAATTAAAAAATGAAAATTGAAATATTCTCAAAATGGTAAATGTTGTTTGCTTGCCTGATTTAACACAAACAACACGGTGCTGCAGTTGCTTTGAAGCTATCAGGCGTGACTCGGGGTCAAGAAGCCTCCACATTTCTAAAGCATAATCTCTCTCAGCCATCGTGCAAACATAAACTTCAAACCTTTTGCGTCCTCTTGCAGTTAAATAACTTCGCAAATCCTCCCAAGCAGGCCTCAACTTCACAAGCACACTGGTATCACGAATCTATATAAAGGAAAATAGCAATATAACATGAGAAATTTTCTGTTGCTGTCAAAGTTAGCTGACAGCACATGGCTAATGACAAACTAAGTGAGAAGTGACTCTTCAACATTTGTTCAGAGACAGCCAACTCACAATTGTAAAAGATGAGGAATTCAGTGTCATGATGATTATAAGCCTAAGAAGCTAAAATTTAGGCAGAGGAAACATAGTCAAGTTCAACCATGACCCAGAATGTTATATGCTTTAAACTTCGTCAAAATCAGTAATCAAAGGAAGCTCCCCTGTAACATCTAGAGCTGCTCAAAAGCATGTTTAATTTATGAGCTAGGCAAGCATATGATAAAAATTAAAAATTAAAAAAAAAATGCAATTTACAACTGACTCTTCTGAAAATTTTCCACCCAGCACCAGAGCTAAAGAGCAATGTATTTTTGAGGATAGAGAGCTACATCTGGATCTCTTTACCTTGAAAAATTCTCAAGAAGAATCCATGAAACATAAACCAAATGACTGATTTATCCAGTTATCTAGCATTCTATATGCCTGTAATGTTGGTATTTATGGTTATTTTAAGAGCGTTTTGACAATGTAAACTCACCATTTGGGAAATAAACAATCAGAAAATAATAAATATTGTTGATACGGGTTAGAGAGAAAATGGAGATGGGTGCTTTGATCAACCTATTTTTTCTTATTCCCAAGAGTAAAAAAAAAATCCAGATCCAGCCACTAATGAGGGTTTGTCTTTATCATATTACATTTCATAATATTTTTATGCCACCCAATCCCATAATGAGCTCATAGTTCATAAAAATGAAACCAAGTAACAAAATGAAAACAATTACACTTGGGTTGATCTTAAGACATGTCAAAAAGTCAATGGTCCAAAATCCAACTAATGAATAATGTTATGGAGCTCATCCGCCTCTCAATACAACGAATCTTTAGATACGCCTTATGTTATCCTCTATTCATTAGAATGAATTTTGTGTAAGCATACCAGTTTATCACAATATAGTAAGTAGACAGCTTCCACAAAAGCACACAAATATATGAACAATTGCAACAATAAACAGCATCAAGTAGATTATACCTCAGGATTGATGCGAGTGAGAACAATATGTCTATCCTGCAATCTAATCACAGGTCTAACACGTCTCTCGTGGGTTTCAGATAGCTGTGGAACCTCCTCCAATTGAACCTTAAACATTTTTCCATTATCCATAACATGATCATTCTCTGTGTATTGCTTCAATAGCATTCGGTCATCCATATACCGCTTCAGCTCAGCAGACATCCCAGATATCCTAACTGGATCAGTCTCACGGGCAATCCAAGTCCTAAGAGCTTCAATTCTATCTTCAAATGACTTCATAGTGTTTGCAACTATAAGAGTTTCATCAAGATCAAACACGATAGACAGACACCGCAAATTGAGCATGCCTAAGCACGAATCATAAAGACCTAAAGGAACTGGAAAGCACCAAAAGCATGGAAACTTCTTCTGCTTGCTTGGCATTGCTACTAAATGTATCTCTTCATCTCCAATCAACACCACCGCCGTCTATAATAAAAACAAAATCAAAATCATCACAATCTCAATACTTTTATTCAATGACAAAAAAAAAAGTATAGCATAAATTCACAGCTATTGACTCAATCAATCAATTAACTAAACTGAATTAGGCCAATTTTAGCAGTGAAGACTGCAATTCATCTACAATAAATTGAAAATTAAACAGAAAAAAAAAAATCAGAAACGAAATAATTATATACTAGACCTTGAATTCGTAGAAGCAAGAGGCGTGAAGGTTGATCAAATGAGGCTGCTCAAGTGGAGATGAAGATTCAAGCTTACAGCGAACAGAATACGAAGAAATGGTTTGTAGAATTGAAAGAGGAGGACAACGTTCGCTTTGCGATATGCGGTGGATTCGTATCTCGTTGTTTGGAAACTGGAAATTCTGGTCAGTCACCGGAATAGCATCAAGTTCTCCCAAACAAAGCTCACCATGATAAACCGTGGATTTAAACCCTAAACGATTCATTGAAAATCGCTTTTCTGATTCGAAATTAACGAAACAAGATAAATGAAGAAACAATGTTAGATGAAGAAACAGAAGAAGAAGAAGAAATGTGAAGAAATTTTAAATACGTCGCCGTTTTTACCGTTTTTATTTGTTTTTTCTCTGTTTCTCACACTCTCTCAGGCCTCTTTGTGCTCTCTCTCTCTCTCTTTCTCTCTCTACAGACTCTCCCTCTCCCTCCCTCCCTCTTCGGCTGCGGTTTCAAACAAGGAGTGGGGGATTTATATTTATAGGCGAAATGGTTGATTAGTTTAATAGCGTTGTTTTTGTCTTAATTTACAAAAATACCTACTTATACAGACAAATTGCATTGGACCTGCTAAAGGGGTGAAGGGTAGAGAGGAGGTGGGACAACATAATATACACGTGGCAAGTGATTAAATGAAGTGAAAATAGGAGGGGCAAGCTTTGAGCCGCTTGATCATTTATTTCTATGATAATAATAAATAAAAAAAATTTGAAAAGGATAATAATAAAATATTTTTAAAAATTAGTTGCTCGTATTTTTTTTTTTTTTTTTTTACCCTTTGAATAGATAAAAGATTATTTATAGTGAAAGAGTTAGGTGATATTTAATAACATCATTCACTAATTAAAATTAAAATTTTCAGTATTTAATCGTTTTAAATTTATTTGATAACTACGTTTTAAAATTTTAAATTAAGTAAAAAATCACTTAAAATGATAAGTCAAATTTTAATTTAAAATTTATACTGAATGCAATGAGTGATTACATTTTTAAATATTTTTATTATTTAAAATTTATATCACTTATTTTATTTAGCACTTAAAATTTAGAATTTAAATTTTTAACACTTAATTTTTAGTTTTAACAAACAACACCTTAATTAAAAGTATATTGAAAAATTACAATTATAATAATGTTTTTATCCTTGTTTGGTAACTCATATTTTGCAATAATTTAATTTAAATTTAAATAAATTTTATGTTATTAATTTTCATGTTAAATAACTTAATTCTTTAATATAAAAAAATAAATAATTTTAAATTAAATAAAAATCATGTTATTTCATAAAAATTTAATTTATTTTAATTTTAATTTACCATTAAAATTATATAAATATAATCATAATTTTTTAAAATTTCAATATTATTAGTTGTTTAAATAAATATAAATGGTTAAATAAAGATAAATAATTAAGAAAATGAAATAAATTGCTTGAACATAAATATAATGAATACATATATGTTAATGTTGATAATAATATAAAGATACAATATAATATAAACTCGTGCTTTCATTAATTTTCAACAATTTTGTACTGATTAAACAATTCAATTCACCAATATATTGCACTTATCACTTAATTTAGCATATTACTAAATTTTTATTAGTAGTAAAATTAATTAACTTAAATGTCTTGTTCTCTTTATATATATATATATATATATATATATATATATATATATATATATAT
>CATKHJ010025858.1:0-11590 GCA_949750685.1 Vernicia montana | reverse complement strand
CACCTTTCCAGAATTGACCAGTACCTTCTCGGAGCTGACCGTCACCTTTCAGAATTGACCAATACCCCCTTGAAGCTGACCGACATCCTTTCAAAATTGACCAGTACCTCCTCGAAACTGACCGACATCTTTCCAGAATCTTTTCAAGCCGACTCGCCCTAAGCCGAGGCTCCCCTCATACCAGAATATTTTCAAGCCGACTCGCCCTAAGTCAAGGGTTCACTCTTTTGGCATCTATAAATGCATATAGCAATTTGTTGCAACTGTATTATTTTCTGAACTTTTAGTTCATTTTGACTTGTACAGGATCGAAACTATATAAATGATTTTCTTTACAGGAAATTTCTCAACATTATTTAACACTAATAGGTGCTTTTCTCTCCCCCTAATGTCGAAAAATATATCTCATCAAAATAAATTATGAGTCTCCTTTGTGGACCCATTTTGAGGTGATGCCATTAGTACATATATGGCACAACTAAAAACTCGCATATGAGAAATATTAGGCTCACATCCATGTACAAATTGTAAAGGGAGAGTATATATGATAAGTATAATGACATGTCATATCAAACTTTCAAGGTTTTATTATTAAACTACAGGTTCAAAGCAACATATTTTTCATGTATACTGAGAATAAAACAATAATGAAATGATTCATAAATTATAATTCACAACTTATTGGTAAAACATAATCTAAATAAAATTTAAAAACATTAAAAACAAAATCCAAAAAAGCAATAAGAATAAAAATACAAAATCTTTGCAAATTACTCATTCAGTGAGTTTACAGATTCAGCTGAGTTATGTCCTTTATGTGGATTGCTTCTCTTCCAGAGTTCTCATGATCTACCAAAAGTATCTCACTCTTGAGTTTTAACTTTTAGTTATCTACAACATTCACTTCAGGTATTGCTGTTGTACTAGTGAGCCTTGCTTAATGATTTCTCATTAGCAATTTATTGTTTTTTTAAGCTATTAGAAGACAAGCAATAAGTTTAAAATATTTTGTAAATTTTCGCTCTCTATATTGCTGATGCAGGAGCATGTTAAAGGCATAAAAATAGTATATGTCTTCTATTACATATTATGTTTTGAACTTTATCACTATACAATTTCAGCAGTGAAGTGATTTTAAATATGATTGAGTTGTATTCTAAAGAGAATAGTATCAAAATTAAATCAGTCTTCCAAAGATTCATAGACAATTTATTTAGTTCTTCAGGAATAATGTAAGATATAAATTTTTTAACAAATTAGAATACTAGTGTACCATAAATTTACTTAGTTCTTCAGGAACTTAGAATTAATTCTTCAGGAATTTTATATTTTATTTATTTAATTAATTAGTTCTTTAAGAACTACAGATAATACTAGTTCTTTAGAAATTGTATTAATTTATTTTAATTCTATAGGAATACAAATTTTTCATAAACTACAGATAATACTAATTTTTCAGGAACTAGAATTTAAAATATAAGTTTTTCAGAAACTATATTTAATTAATTAAAATTAAATAATATCACATAATAA
Organism: Vernicia montana; assembly: GCA_949750685.1. NCBI lineage: Eukaryota > Viridiplantae > Streptophyta > Magnoliopsida > Malpighiales > Euphorbiaceae > Vernicia > Vernicia montana. Next base: position 10,057 of record CATKHJ010025858.1, on the reverse strand, counting down.
TAATAATAATAATAATAATAATAATAATAACCTATCAAATAGCATGCAAGTATGGCACCTTCACCACATGTTTAATCAACGTGGCATATCAAATCTTCCAGTAAATCATAATCAACGGCATCTTCATTCATTTTTTTCAAATTCTCTACGGTTATTCAAAGGACCACTCTTATCAATTGTTTGACGTGGTATTGACGATTTGAATATAAATCTAAAAAAAAAAATAGTTCAAAAGAACGGTAGATTGAAACCATACTGATAACGTATTGTAAATCGACTTATTAGCACAGCAGATTAAAAATAATAAGAAGCAATATAAAACAATAAAGTAAAAAAAATGAAAAAGAGAGAGATAAAATATATAGAGAGAAAAGGGGCTCGAAACTCTTATTATTAAATTAATTCTAACTTCTCTTTATATAGAGAAATAGTTAAGGTTTAGTGTATACAATATTACTGAAATAACCCTATATTATAATCTCTCTAAAATATATTATCAATGAAATTTAAGTAATATCCACATATAATAATTTATTTATAACAATTATGGAATTTTTAAAATTATTTTTAATGGTTTTTTTTTTAAATTGAACCAATGAAAAAAGGAGGCGAAAACATATTGATCTTTCAACTAAAATTAATTTTCATTATATGTTTCAGGTTCTCATACATTGTCTTGGATTATTTTATATTGTTATTGAAAATTCAACTTATATATGTATATTTGTACAAAAGCTATATATATATATATATATATATAAATATACAACTCAATGGAGAACAACAATAAGATATACAACAAGAAAATACAAATTTTTTTTAAAAAAAAAAAAATCTAAAATTTAATTATAATGAAGATGAAGAAAGGTAGCCAAATACAAAATCAGTGGAAATTTAATTGAATTACTTCACAGTAAATTATCTTTAGCGTAAAAAACGTTAATGTCATTTTAATAAATGTCAAGTGGATCCGTGGCGCAATGGTAGCGCGTCTGACTCCAGATCAGAAGGTTGCGTGTTCGATTCACGTCGGGTTCAATTATACTTTTTAATTTCCATCCATTATTTTTATTTTTCAAGAGAACCCCAAAATGGGTTTTATCTTTGAGAATTAATCCCTAAAATTTACTTTATTTATTTTTCAGCCTATACTTTCTATAAAATTTTCCCATAAAATGCCCCCGCAAAGCCGTACTTTTGCTTTGATCATTAACCCCTAAAAGCTACTTTATTTATGTTTTTAACCCCTGTTTCTATAAAATTTTATAATAAAATCTTTTTCTCCTTTTATTTTTCATAAAAACCCCAAAATCGTACTTTTTCTTTGATCATTAACCCCTAAAATTTACTTTATTTATGTTTTCAGCCCCTATTTCTACAAAATTTTCCAATAAAATCTCCCTCTCTCCTCAAGTTTTTAGCGCAAACACCCCAATTGTAAAAAATCAGCTAGAAATGCCGCTGAATCTGTCACAACACTCACTGCAACTCTCGCCGGTGAATTCTTCTTCCTTCACCCACCGTTTTTCACAAATTCACAATCTTACCCTTCTATGGCGTCCACACAAACATTTCCCCCAGACTCATATATCCTGCGTTTCGGCCCGACCCAGAAAGAAACCGGTTCCCATCATCGAGAAATCGGAGGCTGAAGAGTTGGTTCGGGTTCTCATGAGGAGTTTCACTGATAAAGTGCCGTTGGTGCGAACACTAGACAAGTATGTGAGGATTGTAAGGACTGAGCATTGTTTTTTGCTGTTTGAAGAGCTTGGTAAGCGGGACAAGTGGCTTCAATGCCTTGAGGTATCATATTTTTGTTACTGTTTGATTCAATCTTTGTGGGTGAAATCAATTTTCACTTTTTTTTTGGGTAAATTTCTTGTCTTGCTTATGAATGTGCATATGGGTTTGGTTCGTTTTTCTTCTTTTTAATTTCTTCTTTCTTGTTAATTAAAAGAAGAAGGGTTTTTAGTGAAGTTTTCGTTAATTCTAGTTTTATGAAGCTATAGTTTTTTTTTTTTTTTTGCCCAAATTATGAAGCTATAGTTAAAGAGTGGAATTTTAGTTTAGTGTATATAATTATATATAACTTGGTTAACATTTTTGCCCAAATAGTTTAATACATTTTTGTCCAAATAGTTTAATGCTGTAAGATATTATTTTAATTCATTTAATTTCAGTTGGAATATTGTTGATTACAAGCATTACAAAAAAAAAAAAAACAAAAATGAATGGTTACTTATTTAAGAATTACATATTCAGGTGTTCAGGTGGATGCAGAAACAACGTTGGTATATAGCTGATAGTGGTGTTTATTCCAAGTTGATATCTGTTATGGGAAAGAAAGGTCAAACGCGGATGGCTATGTGGCTTTTCTCTGAGATGCGTAATAGTGGTTGCCGGCCTGATACTTCAGTTTATAATGCACTCATCACTGCCCACCTCCATTCCAAGGATAAAGCAAAGGCTTTGTCTAAAGCTCTTGGTTACTTTGAGAAAATGAAAGGTATGGAACGATGTCAACCTAATGTCGTGACTTACAATATTCTTTTGAGAGCTTTCGCTCAAGCTCGAAACGTAAATCAAGTTAACGCTTTGTTTAAAGATCTTGACCAAAGCATTGTTTCCCCTGATATTTATACGTATAATGGCGTGATGGATGCCTATGGCAAAAATGGGATGATCAGAGAAATGGAATCTATACTTTCTCGCATGAAAAGTGACCATTGTAAGCCTGATATTATTACTTTTAATTCGTTGATTGACTCTTATGGAAAGAAACAAGAATTTGATAAGATGGAGCAAGTTTTTAAGAGCTTGCTGCATTCCGAGGAGAAACCAACTCTACCCACTTTTAATTCCATGATAACGAACTATGGGAAGGCACGGCAGAAGGAGAAAGCTGAGAGTGTTTTTCAGAAGATGATCAAAATGAAATACTCACTGAGCTTCATCACATACGAGAGTCTTATCATGATGTATGGATTTTGTGACTCTGTTTCTAAGGCTAGGGATATTTTTGATGACATGGTTGAATCTGGAAAGGAGGTCAAAGTTTCAACCTTAAATGCAATGCTTGAAGTTTACTGTATGAATGGTTTGCCAATGGAAGCAGATCTACTTTTTGAGAATGCACGTAATGTTGGGATACTACCTGATTCATCAACATATAAACTTCTTTATAAGGCCTACACTAAAGCCAACATGAAGGAGCTTGTACATAAACTATTAAAGCATATGGATAGAGATGGTATTGTACCCAATAAGAGGTTCTTCCTGGAAGCTTTGGGAGGTTTTAAGTCATTACCAGCAAGTTCAAATTCTGCTGCTCGTGCCACTGGTTCAAGCAGTCCACAGAGTCCTGCTAAGATTTAGGTGTAATGATTGGTAGATTGTTTTGTGTATTCTTTGGCCTTCTCATAGTCAGGTGACACTCATCGTAAAGCTTACATTGCAATTTGCAAAGGAGCAGTTGGTCAGTTCAGCATATAATTAGTCAGTCCACATGTGGTGTTGTATGTATTTCTTGCTCTTTAATTAGCCTCCTCGTAATGTTCTTACTTGTGCCTATTCTTTGTTTTGTTAAGAGAGTATTCAATCTTATTTCATAATTCGGTCTGTGCGAAATTATTTGAATATATTTTGTGCTGTTTTACTTTGTCTGGATTCCAATTTGAACTCAACTTGACTCCCTTTCTTGTCTGAGCCGCTTTTGCTTTGGTGTTTCTTCTTTGTTCCAGCAATAACATTGCTACTTGGCTTTGCAATGCAATTCAGACTATGGACTGAAGTCTGAACCTAACCATTAAGACGTTGATGGATTGATTATTATTTGGGGAAATATCCAGTTGTGTGAAATAACATTGAACTTTTGACAAGTAAATTAGTGCTTTCTCCCCTATATTCACTTCTTCATTTATTTGTTTTCTTCTGGCACTCTGAGTGCTTAGCTCCTTATTTCTAATGCTTCTATTGTTTGTTTAGGCAGTCAAAAGAATCGCCAAAACTGATTTTTGCTGATTTTTTATATGCATTTTAGGGTAATAGGTAGTTTGTATCCTTTGCCATTGAACTATGTACAACTTAACCTTTTAAAATAGAACATCTTTAGAATGTCTTTGCCCCAAGCCACAAATAGACTAAAATTCTGTCATGTAATTGTGAACAAATACTGCCCTGCTGCCCTTTTGTTAGCCTCGATCTAAACTTTGTTTTAGTTTGTTACTTAAGTTGTGCTCTAAAGTGATGATAAAACTTGTATCAATAGAGCGCATTCCTCAACTGACATGACATTTTTAGAAGTTCATTGATATTTTATGCCATTCTCATATGCAGGAATCCTGTAGTGTCCTCGAGGACTAGAACATGATATTCAAGTATTCAACCCGGTACTTGCAGATTACGACAGTCAAACGAATTGCTGCAGAAATCTATTAGCCCAGAAAGGGATATCTTCCAACTTGCTGCATTGCAATAGGCCATTATGTACTGGCACTGGAAGTGCTGCTATTCCATGATGGCTGGCCAAGTGACTACCTTTGCTTGTACTTGGTTGTAAAGTGTGAAATTGCAAAATTCCATGACCCCTTGGACCAAATGTATTGGGGCAGATTATATTTATTTCTCAAGACTATGGCATTGACATAATGAAACAAGAGTCTTTAATGTCAAGTTTAAGCATATGTTTTTGTAATTGAGAATCATGTCTACAACCTCTAGCACATAAAGAGCTAGAAAGCAGTTATTTTCCTTCCAATAGTCATTTTTATATGAGGTTTCATTTATGACAGCATATTCAAGTTAAAGGGAGTAGATCTATCTGTTGCAAAATGAAATTATAGTATGGATTCCTCAAAAAAAACAAATGTATGGATGAAATGACTGTAAAGAGCTAAAATATCAAAGTAGAAATGATGAAATATACTTTGATGATTAATATAACAACAGTTAGAAATCAATTCTTAGAAAAAGATGGTTTACATTTCCTAAAATTCTCACCATAGGTTAAAGAAAATAATTAGTATTCTACTAGTTGGGATGCAGCAGCAGTGGCAAACAGCAAGAAGTTGAAAACAATTATCACATTCCTTGAGTTATGACTTATGACTAGTCGCTAGTGACAGGATCAAAGTGGTCTATTGTTATTTGTTAAGGTTTTCCTCAAGCCTGATCAACCCCAACATCCAGACTAACTGCTGCTGTGATGTAAGGTGATTGCTGTGGTTAAACAATTCTCTGCAATTGCAAAAGAAAATAGAGAAAATTTATGCAGATCCGTGGCATGAAAGGGCACGACTACCTCCAAATTGAAGATATGCCACTCAATTGCAGTTGCTAGAGTATCCAATTCTCTGAATTAATAAAGCAAGCAAAGAGAAGATTTGCACAGACCTTTAATCTGCAAGACTAATCAATTACAATTATGCATGAAGGTAACTGCACAAGGGAAGAAGTATATTACACAATAGCTGATTGTTCAGTTAATGGAAGTACATTCAGACAATCCCTTAGTTGGCAGGTGCTTCTTATTTTTTAACTCTAACTGAATGACATGAAGCCAATCAACCCTCCTCTGACTCTGCAATTGGCAAGTAACATATCAGAACAAAACTAAGAGAGAGAACATAACAGAAGTAAGATAATGCAACATAGGAGATTGCAAACTAAAAAACATATTAAAAAAAAGGAGTAATTCAAACATTATTGTCATCCGGAACGGGAAAGAACAAGAAAGATATGATAAGAGTATAAACTTTGTATCTAAAAATCTTACCATGTATGGCTTCCATGTTATCTTCCTTATAGACACCAAGGGGTGAGCCACGGACAGAAAGAAGCATCTCTCCAGGCTTAGGCAACCTTAGAGTCTTGGGTGTCATTCCAACAGACAACCTCTGGCTGCTCACCTGCATCAAGATTTGAGGTATCTTAACCACTTGAGACATCCTAAGAACTTGAAGAGGCAAACAAAGCTCTTTTAGCTTGAAAGTATGTAATGATCATTTATTCCAAATATATCACATAATATCAGGTTCTAGATAGCCCTTTGTTCCAAGAAGCTGTCTAACAACCCACTAAAAATATCATCTAGTGGAAACAATTATAACATATTATTAAAATAAAATGAAAAGACTATTGTATTAATGTAAAAATTGGCTGACAGAAACAAGCATTCCTCATGATTTCTATTCTAGCCAATAGGTTCATTAGGTATTCTTCATGATAGACTTGGTTCCATCATTAATTAGATTTCTTACTCGCTACTTAAAAGTTGGATCTCTACCAGAATTAAAATTTTCCTTGTTCATCTGATAATTCTTCAGAGTCTACAGGATGAAACACAAAACTTGCAACACAGTCATAGAAGGAGCCCCAGTAACTCAAAAAATTAGAAAGCAAATCTGTCTAGTGTCTTTTATCATCTATTTTATGCTGACAAGTGTCATTAGTAAAACTTTCTTTTGGCAAGGGGAAATAAAAGGGAAAACAAGAGAGAAGTACAAACCCCAGGAGTTCGAAGACCGTCTCCAAGCATCTGAGAATCAGATGGCCCCTCCAAAACCTACGAAATAGAATGGCAAATTAGTGTACAATTCGGAATTGAATTTTTCCTTAATCTTTTAATGTCAACGGGTGTTTTGATGACCCATCATTAAAGCATGCTTTTAGAAATTTGATGCACGAAATGTAATGTGGAACACATTTAGCTACAACCTCAAATAGAGAACCTATTTTTGTTTAGCCAGATTGAACGTAAAACAGAGGGGGAGAAAATTGAAACTAAAACAGAGGGGAGAAAAGGTAGGAAGCATGACAACTTTTCTGCTTAGGCCAAGGGCCAAGGGGTTCTTAACCACTCAATAAATCTTCAGATTTTTCATCTTCAACCAGCAGACACTCTACAAACAAACATGGGTTTTTCAAGAATAAAAGAATTTGCATTCCATTGAAAGCAAGCGAAACAACAACATATAACAAGAATGAAACCTCAAAACACCCATTACATTATGCAACTTTAAGGCCTCAAATGATGCTTAGAAATTACAAAGTCCCGCCTGTTATCCTTTCAATATAAAAATGCAGTAACAAAAGTAATATAGAACATACAAAGTCCTTTATCTGCAGACTTTCAACACCTAACAGGCTTGTTCTCACTGCCACAAATCAAGTCATCCATGTCAGATAAAACAAATTAGGAAACCAAATGTATCACAGAAAAAAGGACTAGAAAATTTCACCAGTACCCGCATCACTTGATAATTCAAAGCCACCGAGGGATGGGATAATGGAGCAATCAGGATAAGCTATGGACAGACGGTGTAAAAGAGAAGCATGCAAGTCTTTTCCATCAGGAGCTTGGCTCATAGATAAATTGTCATCTTTATCATTCCACTGCACCTCAAATTGTCCATTCTCACCATTTTTAACAATAGACAAGTTTGGAAGGTTTTCTTTGAAGAACTGAAGAACTGGGGTTTGCAGTTGTTCCTCATTAAAATACGAGCGGTGCAAACGCAACCCAGTTAATGAATGTTCAATCTCCACATCACGTATTCCCCTAATTGCAGCTATTTGGCGCTCAACTTTTTGTTTTTTTGGGAAAAAAAAAAGTCCATAACAAACATTTTAGCAACTAGCTCTTACTATAGATTATGAAAATTACACTACAAAACCCAAATCCAAAGGACAAAAATTAAGGCCAGAAATCATAAAATGAACCAACTTCTGCAAAATTCAGTATATGATCACAAAATTGAAATAATTGGTAATAAAAAAGAAAAACCAAATTAGGCAAACAATAAGTAAAAAGAAGAAAAGAATTGTAACCTTCGTGGTCTATCAATGGCATTTGTTTTTGTTTTTCTTCAATTTGGGGCTGATTACCATCATCAACACTAGATGAAGCTTCTTTTACTGTCTTTTTAACTCTTCGTCTCGCCATTTTTTCAACACAAACCTTAGCAAAAGAAGATAAAAAAAAATTAATTAATTTACAAAAATCAATCAATCGAACGCAAGAAAGAAAGAAACCCTAATTGAATCGACATGAAATGCAGTAATGAATCGACCATACCGAAGATTTTGGCCAATCTTGAATGAGAAATTGCCCAATTTGGAGGAGAAATGGGGATGGAAGCAGAGCAAATTCTGAAGCTTTGTTTGGCAGTGAGTAGCAAATCGAAGCCTGATTTTGATTGTGATTTGCGAAGCTTCGGTTTTCTGATTTGGGAAGTGGGCACCGTACTGGCGAGTTTGAATTCAAACCAGAGGGAAGTAGTTTTTCAATTTTAAAATTGTGGGTTTTAAATGGCTCAAGATGGGTAAGAAATGGAAATAATAAAAAGATTTTTTTTTTCAATAAATATTTTTTTTTAGTAAACTGAGTCTTAATATAGTGGTAAGTTAACACTGTGATATTGATTAACATCGAATGACCTACTCCAACGAGTTATTTCTCATAAAATATAATTAATTATATATTTAGTTTGTATATAATTTTTTTTTTTAAAAGTAAGCTTTTTTTTTTTTTTATATTATTATTTTTAAAAAATTAATAATATAAAAGATAATAATACTCTTATAACCAATTGACATATGCAAATATAATTTAATTTAATTTTCATTTAAGCATTTTAATAATAAAATGCAAATTTTAAATTCTTTTTCATCAAAAATATTCGGCGTATTTTTTTCACAAAATTGGAAAGCTTAATTTTCATAATAAAATTTTAATATTAAAAATAAAATTTAATATGTAGAATATCTATAATATAATTGGTAACATAAAAAAAAAAAAAAAAAAGGTTTAAAAGATAGATTAACTTCTTTTGATAGTAATTTTAATTACATATATGTTCTAATTAGATTAATTTCATCCCTCTAGTAATATATGCTTGTATAAAGAGTAGATATGTCAATTTATTTTTATTTCAACTCAGAAAGTCTCATTTATTTAGCCTCTATTTATCTAGTCTCTATAAGAAAGTTATTTCTTAAATGAAAATAAAGTGGAAATCTTTACTTCTTATGAACTTTATTCGATTATGGCTAAAGAAAGTATTTGTGTAATTTTGTGCTTTCTTTCATTTCTTTGTTTAATTGCTTTTTGTTATTTAGATTTATTTTGGGGAATGTGTTGCTTTCCTAGAATCCCATAAGAGCTAGAGAAAGTATCCCCTATTTTGGTTTATTTTGTAAATTTAATATTTGCTTTCTTTATTTAATTACTTTAATACTTATTTTTTTTATTGCTTTATTTTGTTTTAATTCATTCATAATTGTTCATTCATTTATATTATTCATGAAATCATTTTAAGTCATTATTTATTAAATTTGCCAAAAAAATTAAAAATAAACCGAAAACCTAGTCCCCGAATCCTTTTTGGTAATCAAGGGCTAGTGCACTTTTTAATTGGACAATAATTGAAGTCAAAATTGAGTTTTCCCTTAAATTTTTTCAAATAAAATAAATTAAGGTGGCGACTCCCAAAACGCTTTTCAAAGATCAACCAATCTGAATATGAGGGATTCATCGTGAGTACAAACCCGAATGAGCATTTTGATCCCCTCTAGCTGATCGGACCGGTGCTCGGGGCGAGGCCTCACAGTTGGTGTCACGACCCGACTTCACAGGCACGTGACCGGCACTAGGGTACGGGAAAGCTTAAGGCTTCCAGAACCCGTAGTCAGCCTGACATATCATACTATCAAGTAACATATCATATTATCAGAGAATATATCACATAATCATATCTCAGGGCTAAGGGCCCACCTGCTAACAGAACCTATATCAACATTATAGCATATCAATCATTCATATCTCATCAGGTTCCTGTTCAGCAGACTATCTCATAAGTCAGCAAATTATCTTATCAACATAATACTGACATTACACATAATTATACAGTAATATAGATACAAACAAAGTCTACTGTAATTGCGGATATTCTAGAATTTATTATTACACACATCATCATTTATTTACAAAATCCACTGCCGGAGGAGATGGCAGGGAAACTCAACAGTAACAACTCATCCTGCAACCTGAAAAAAAAAA
>CATKHJ010025827.1:0-12317 GCA_949750685.1 Vernicia montana | reverse complement strand
TGCACCTTTTTAAATTTACATTATATATATATATATATATATATATATATATATATATATATATATATATATTTTTTTTTTTTTTTTTTTTTTTTGCATTTTCCCTCAATTTTTGGTCTGATTTTCAAAAGGGGGCAGTGGCCTATTTATAGAGCGAGCTGAGGAGGGCTAGGCGGCGGCACGCCTGGCGTGCCGTGCGCCGCAGCCCAGGCAGCCACTGCCTTGGCCTGGTCTGGTTCGGTCCGGACCGATCGGTTTGACCCGATTTACATTGTTTTGGTTCATTTTGGCCCGTTTCTAATCTGAATTGGGCCCGGTTTGATTCTACGAATTTGTAATTGAAAACCGGTGGTACCAATCAAGTGGTTTTGACCTGACACAGTCTGGTTTGGTTTGGTTTATCTGAATCAACTCGATTTTGTACTGTTTTGTTCGATTTTAACCCATTTCTGATTCGATTTGGGCCCAGTTTGATCCTATGGATTCGTACTTGAAAACCGATCATCCAGGGGTGAAAATTTAAGGGTTAACAATGACTAGCAATTGGAGATTGATTGATACAAGTAAGTAATATGATTACTGTTGTTTCATGGCAGAGGGCCACAAGAGGTTAAATGCCTCGGTGGAAAATGATGAGAAGGCCACCACCTATCAGGTGAAGCGAGGTGCGGCAGGTGCCTTTGAGGCTATGGATTGACGAGCTTGAGCTTGCTTGGGCTTATTCAAGTTAGAAAATGTTACGACCCTACTTTTGAGCCGCAAAGATCCTAGGGCATGGGTAGGCTTAAGGCCACCGAAAACCCGTATGAATCTTACCAATCAAACATCTAACAATATCATATAATCCGATCATATACAATCTCCCAAGATTTGAACCAGACAACCATGCAAATTCATATTCATCAATAACATTCATAATTCAAATATGATATCATCTTACAGTAGCTTAATGCTTTAAAGATCCAAAAGAATACCATTAATACATGTACTATGAAGCATCTAAGTTTGAATCATCATCTATACAAAATAATATGAGGAATTGAGCTTTACATTAATCACTTGAGCTTCCGAGGACTGGAGAAGAAGAACGCCTTGAAAATTTAACCGATAAATTATAGCTCACCTGAAAAATGGAATCACTAATGAGATAAAATAGTGAGTAAAGATTATACTACCATAACCTATGAAGCTTGGTGATTCAAGGTCAGTCTACAATAACAATTCATGGTTCATATTTCAATAACAATAACCAAATAGGTTCAATAATAACAAACGATTGGATTCAACAATAACAAGCAATAGGTTCAATATCAATAATCAAATGGTTTGAAATCAATAACCAATTGTTTCAATAATATTAATCGATTGGGGTCAGTAACAATAACTTATCATGTTAAGCAGAAACACAGTAAGAGTATTAAGTAACTATGTTTTAATGTTCTTCATATAAATGGCATTATGCTCAAGGGCATTACCGAGAACTGAGACATAGAACTCACTCATCAAATCAATGTCAAAGTAGAGGCTCATCTTTTCGGAGCATACCTTCAACTCTACGTAAGATTGATCAGATCTTACGGCTAGGGTGACAAGCCCTCCCTAGTTAGGACATAGATACTTTTCTCTATCCACCGGAGTACACTGTGCACAATACATGATGTTTTACCCCACATCAGAGTTAGGGATTTCTGCTTTTGGTTCAATAATCATATAAAGGTGTATAATGGTAACAATAACATAGATTATTAATGAATCAAAAATCATGGTTTCAAATCAATATCAAGAAGAATTATCATTTGGGTTCATGTATACAATAAAATGGAATATTCAAATATTAATTATCAATAAAACAATTGGTGGTCATGAAAGTATTAGGCATTTATGCCTTAGGGTTCAAACACAACCATAATAGTATAATAATCACTCACCTCAATCAATGAAAATCCCAAAACGATTTGCAATCAATCTCTAAAGCAAATAAATGTGATGATCACATCCTCCATCATCATCTCTTCTAGAATCTCTATGGGAATCTATAGAAAACCCATGGTAAATAGCAATAAAATCAATAATCTATAACCTTAATGCAAATGACAATGCTCATGATGCTAACTTAACTCAATCTCATCATAACCTTTTATCTATTAGAACAAATTAAAAGGGAATGAAAGAAAACAAATAAACCCTAACTTACCTTGATTTAAATGCTTAATCAATGAAAAGAGAAAATGGATCCAACAACCCTAAATCCTCTTAATGATGCAATTAATGAGTTTCCTTGAAGTTAGAATAAGTAGATTTAGAGAAGTTTGAGAGTAAAAGGGTTTGGGAACTCAGAAAAATTGGGTGGAATGAATTTAAGGGCTTTAAGTCCTTATATAGGGTTGTTCTCCCGATTCTGTCCTCGATGAGAGTAGCGGTCGCGATATGTAAGTCGTGGTCGTGATTCTTTATTAGCGGTCGCAATATCACATTGCGGTCACAACGTGACACTGTTCATACTTCTTCCAAAATCAGGCAGAAGAGTTTAAGGTCACCATTGCGCCCACGGTAGAGGTCGCTATATGCTTGTAGCGGTCGCGACTTCCATATAGCTCCTGCGATTCATGCTCTGCAACTCTATATCATGCATTTCAAATCTCTAAGTTCAATTCTCAATTCTAATCAATCTAACTCATCAATACACATGATATAATACTTGCAAATCATTCATATGATCAAATAGAAGTTTATACATGTATGCTCAGGGTATTACAGAAAACTTATGGGCCCAATCTCTGCTTATGCCACCTCAAATACAATATTTTTATCTTTGGTAAAAAAAAAATACAATATTTTTATATACTAGTTTTTTTAAGTACGTGCATTACGCATGATTGACTATGTAAATAAATAATTTTTTAAATTTTATATTAATCATAAATAATAAATTATTGTTGAAACTATAATTTGGTTATGCAAAAAAAATTATCTTTTTTAATAATTTTTGTAAATATAAATTATAACAATTTTTAGCCAATATCGAACAATTAAGAATCCTTACATTCGCTTTTCTAAAAAAAAATAATCATAATAGGCTTAGCTCTAATTATTTTAGTAAAATTGAGTAACATTAACCTTTTTTATCTTATTAATCCAACAAAATAAAAGACAATAATTGAATATAAAATTATTTCATCTTATATTGATATTACAATTCATAAATTAAATCAACTAATTAAAGTAAATTATTAAAAATTTTGGCACCATTAAATCAACAATTTACTACCATAAATTTTTTTTAACCTAACGAATAAGTTATAGCTATGCAATATATATGTGTGTGTTTAGGTTTTTGTATCAATTATTTGAATTCTTGTATAATAAGTTATAATTTAAGTTCTTTTCTTAGACATTTAACATATAGGTTGATATAATTTTAATAATAAAAAAAAATAAAAACTTAAGTTTAATTTCATATATTTCTAGTCTTAAGGAATTCTTTTAATAATAATAATAATAGTTGTATAATTTAAGGAATAACAAAAATTAATATGGTAATTTTCAATTTTAATTAATTTTTCAATATTATAAAATTTTAATTTAATCTTATGATATTGGTAATATTCTTAATAAATTTTAGTAAAATATGAATTTATTGTATGATTTGATATATATATATATATATATATATATATATATATATATATATATATATATATATATATAAATCAATTTATATTAGAGTACATATCACTTAAAAGTTTTTATCAATTAAATTTAAATTGATTTATAACAATATAATTTTAGAATACTTTTCAAATTAATTAGAAACATAATATGCATGTGAGTAATGAATATTAAAAACAGAAATTTTCTATAGCATAATTTTTTAGTTACTTTACCATGTCTTAATTTTTACTCAAATCCAAACAAATAAAATTTATCCACAACAAAATAATGAAGTAATCTAGATATATATTATAATTATAATTATAATGAATTAAAATTAAATTATTTTATTATAATTTAAAATAATCAAATAAAAAGAAGTTGAAGTTGTAACTTCTATTAGCATGGCATATAATTAATATATTTTTACATTAATTTGTTAATAATATAATTATATAGAATGATGATCAATATCTAACAATTAGAATGTAAAATAATTAAAAGAAAATGAAATTGACATCGTACCTTCCATTACTATAATATATAATCAACCTAAATTGTGAAAAAATATATTAGGCTAGTTAGATAATATTGAAAATTTGATTAAAATAGTATTTTTATAAAATTTGATTCAGTACAATCCCATAAATAAAAAAAAAATCTTGAAGAATTTAAATGAAAAAGGACATATAAAAAATTCAACAAACTTTTAGAATTTGATAAATAATGTAAAATTTTGATAGAAGAGTTCTTTTTATAAAAATTTATAAAAAAATCTAAATCCTACTTTAATAAAATTTCTTTATATAATAATAATAATAATAAAACTATGTATTTATAACACTGATTATTTAAATAAAAGAAATATAAGCCACAACATATAATACCTAAAAATTATTGACTTTAAATCTCATTAATTTTATAAAATTTATTGACTTTAAATTTTAAAATTTTTAACTTGAAATCTTGATAAATACCTACAACTTATTAAGAGAATTACTTTTATAAAAATAAATAAATTATAATCATTTTATAATAAGTAGATATATTTGTCTATCAATATGTGAAATAGAATAAATTTAGTGTATAGATAGGAAAAGTTTTAGTGGAATAATTTAGGAATTAATAATAATAACTAAGAGCGTTTTTATTTATCAACATATTCCTTCTCTTCGTACATTTATATATATTATAGATAGATAAGTTAGCAGGAATGGACTATGACTCTTTTCTGACTCTTTTCTATTCTATATATTTCCTGTATAGTTTTCTTTAATTTAGGAATATATATACAACTGTATATTTGACCTATTTACCATATATAGGTCCTTGTATCTTGTATATATATCATTGAAATATATGAAAGTATTCATTCCGCATATTTACAACTTGGTATCAGAGGTTTAAGGTATAATCTTTTTCTCTTTCTCTGAAAATTCCAGCCACATCTTCTTCCTTAAAAACCTTAGCCGCATCTGCTCCTCCTTCCTAAAACCCTAGCTGCAGCTGCCCCTCCTTCCAAAAACCCTAGCCGCACCTCAGTATGTCTACCAAAACTGACAGTGAATCTTTTAACAGCAAGAAAACATCTACCATGACCATTCAAAATGCTCCTTCATCCATCCATATTAAATTGGATGACTCTAATTATCGGGTCTGATCTAAAATTTTGGAGATGCATATTGCTGGAAGAAAAAGAATGGGCTATATCAATGGAAAAAAAGTTGTACCTACAGAAGATGATTCAGGCTATGATGAATGAGAGGCTGAAGATGCACTTGTCAAATCTTAGCTCATTAATTCAATGAGCGATAATTTGATGTCACACTTTGTGCAGTGTGGCACTGCAAAAGAAGTATGGGGTGCTGTAAAGATAAGTTACCTTGATGTATCTGATTCTTCTCAAGTTTATGAATTGATGAAGAAGTCTTTCCAATTACGTCAAGGTGGTCGTCCTCTAGTAGAATATTACAATGAGTTAAACTCAATTTTTATGTAACTTGATTACCGAAGGCCAAATGATATGACATGTGTTGCTGATATTGAAAAATATAGAAATCGTATTTCAGAAGACAGGGTTTATATCTTTCTTGATGGTTTTGATCATAACTTAGATCAAGTGAGTAGTCGTGTTTTAGCTACTTCTCCACTACCGAAATTAGAAGAAGCATATTCCTTGGCTCGTCGAGAAGTACAACGACAGGTTACCATGGGTGCAAAAAACCACTTAGAGGCTTCAGCTTAAGCTATCTAAAAGAGCAGTCCTATTTCTTCTCTTGGAAATTCTACATCTTTTCAATCTCGGTTCTGCACCCACTACCATAAGAATACACACACAGTTGATGTTTGCTAGAAGAAGCATGGCTATCTGGAATGGTATAAACTCAAGTAAGCTGAGAGAAAAAATAAGAAATCTACTCAGAATGTTACTATCATAGATACCGCTCCATCTCTATCTTCTGCTTCTCATGTATCTCGGGTATCTTCTCAAGAAGGTAATTTTGGTTTATCCATTAGTTCTACTTGTCTTAATACTTGGGTTATTGATTCAGAGGCTACTGATCATATGACCAGTAACTCTTCTATCGTTGATTCTTTAACATCTCCACCAGTTAAGTCTGTATAGGTTGCTAATGGGAATTCTATGCCAATCACAGGGGCTGGAAATGTGTCTCTTTCTCCAACATTTTCTATGTCATTTGTTTTACTTGCACCTACACTTTCAAATAACCTCCTTTCCAGTAGTAAGATAACAAAGAATCTCAATTATTTTGTTATTTTTCATTTTACTCATTGTGTTTTTCAGGATAATCTTACGAAGATGACGATTGGCATTGGTAGGGAGAGGGATGGTCTGTATTATTTGGAGGATCATCGAGACATAGCAGCACCTACTCATGGCTTCCAAACAAAGAGAGAAACATCTGATAGAGAGAAAATTATCTTTTGGCATTGTCGGTTAAGACATCCATCTTTTTCTTATTTAGAACGTTTGTTTCCTAAATTATTTTCCAATATTTTTGTTTCTAGTTTAAGATGTGAACAATGCATTTATGCTAAAAATTATCGTGTTCCTTTCAAATTCAGTTTTCATAAAAGTACTATTCCTTTTTCATGTGTTTATACTGATGTGTGGGTCTTTTCTCTACCCCTTCTGCTTCAGGACATAAATATTTTGTATCTTTTATTGATGATTGTATTAGGGTCAGTTGGATATATTTGGTGAAATCTAAGAGTGATGTTTTACATATTATTCCTCAATTTTACAACATGATTCTCACTCAATTTAACACTAAAATTAAAATTTTTCATTCTGACAATGGTCGTGAGTTTGTAAATCAATCTCTTGCTGATTTTATGAAACAACATGGCATTCTTCACCAAACAACTTGTATTTACACTCCCCTACAAAATGGCATAGCAGAACATAAGAATCGCCACCTCCTTAAAGTGGCTCGAGCCTTATGTTTTACCATGCATGTTCCAAAATGTTTCTGGGCTGAAGCTGTCATGACTGTTGTTTTTCTTATCAATCGAATGCCTACTAGGATTCTTGATTTTCAAATCCTTTTAAGGATGTTATCTAGATTTCATTCCATTCCCTCTATTCTAAATATTTGTCCTAAGGTTTTTGGCTGTGTGGGCTATGTTCATGTTCATTCTTTCCATAAAGATAAACTTGATCCCCGTGCTATCAAATGTGTTTTTCTTGGCTATTCTAATTCACAAAAAGGGTACAAATGTTTTCATCCTCCAACAGGAACCTACTATGTGTCGATGGATGTTCAGTTTTGTGAAAATAAGTCCTATTTTTTTGAAAATATATCTATGGTTCCTCTTCAGGAGGAGACTGGTAGTAAAGAAGAGGAACAATTATGGTTGGGAGAGAAAAAGATATGGGTCTTAGGTACAGAAAATATTAAGAAAATTGGAGAAGTCTCAATTTTAGATGACGAACCTAATGGTGAGGAACCTAATAATGAGAGACCTGAGAGACCAACTCGTTTTTTAGAGAAAAGATATTCTAGGAGAAAGGAAGATATCACTACTATGCCTCCTTCTAATTATAGTACCTCTCTTGATGATACTACCATGCCATTGGATGAATCTTTCAAGACTAGCACTGAGGTATGTACCTATTCTCCTGAATCTCTTGAAATTTCTAATCCCAATTTTAATTTTGATCAGAATAGGAGATATCCTCTTCGTGAAAGAAAAGCACCTGATAGATTCAATTTTTCAAAAGCCTCCAATGTTGTTTATCCGATCTCTGACTTCATATCATATCACAGTTTATCTAAAATTAACTTAACATTTGCTCTTCAGTTGTCTTCTATTTCTGTTCCTAGTCATTTTCAGGAAGCCCTTGAAGATCCTAAGTGGAAGGATGCAATGGTAGATGAAATGATATCTCTCCAAAAGAATTCTACTTGGGAAATAGTTGAGTTACCAATGGGAAAGAAGACCGTGGGATGCAAATGGGTATTCACTGTCAAATACAAGTCAGATGGGATGGTTGAAAGATACAAGGCTAGGCTGATTGCAAAAGGCTATACTCAAACTTATTGTATTGACTATCAGGAGACTTTTGCACTAGTTGCCAAGATGAATATTGTTCATGTCATACTGTCACTTGTAGTTAATTTAGACTGGCCTCTACGATAATTTGATGTGAATAATGCATTTCTTCATGGTGATTTGACAGAGGAAGTGTTCATGGATCCACCTCCAGGATTTAAACTGGAAGAAGGAAAGATGTGCAAACTAAAAAAGGAATTGTATGGATTAAAGCAATCACCAAGGGCATGGTTTGGGAGATTGATCCATGCAATGAAGAAGTATGGATTCAAGCAAGCTTTGACAGATCATACATTGTTCTATAAACATGATCATAATAATATTACCTTGCTTCTTGTCTATGTTGATGATATGATTGTAACAGGTAATAACATAGATAAACTTGAGAAACTTCGAAGCTATCTGGACAAAGAATTTGAGATAAAGGATTTGGGGCTTCTCAAATACTTCTTAGGCATCAAAGTCTCTCGGTCTAAGCAAGGACTGTTTCTTTCCCAAAGGAAGTATACTTTGGATCTCCTAGCTGAAACTGGTAACTCAGCCTGTGAACCTATAGATACTCTTATTGAGGTAAATCATGGCCTTTCTATTTATCCTGATCAAATTCAAACAAACAAAGAGAGATGCCAGAGGATAGTGGGGAAGTTGATCTATTTAACTCACACTAGGCCAAATTTAGCATATGCAGTCATTGTTGTGAGTCAGTTTATGCACAATCCAAGTGATCATCACATGAATGTTGTTAACTGGATTTTAGCTTATTTAAAATCAGCTCCAGGTAAAGGTGTTTTGTTATCCAAACATGGACATCTTGATGTTGTGGGATATATAGACTCTGATTTTGCTCGTAGTAGATTGGATAGAAAATCTACTTTCGGATATTTGTCATTTGATGGAGGCAACTTGGTGACTTGGAGAAGTAAAAAACATAATGTGGTTTCATTATCTAGTACAGAAGCTGAATATCGTGTCATGCATCATACAATCACAAAACTTTCTTGGCTGAAATCTTAATGTTTGGTTCAAAAAAACCTATGGTGTTGTTTTGTGATAATATGGCAGCCATTGAGATTGCTAATAATTCAGTACAACATGATCAAACTAAGCATATTAAACTTGACAGGAACTATATTAAAGATAATGTTGATTCTGGCACAATAGAAGTTCCTTATAATAGGAGTTCAGATCAGTTGGCTGACATTATGACTCATGTTGTCACTAGTGGACCATTCCATACATCGCTATCCAAGTTAGACATATGTGATATCTACGCCCCAACTTGAGGGGGAGAGTTAGCAGGAATGAGCTATGACTCTTTCTTATTTTGTATAATTTTCTATTCTGTATATTTTCTGTATAGTTTCTCTTAATTTAGGAATATATATACAACTGTATATTTAATGTATTTATCATATATAGATCCTTGTATCTTATATATATATCATTGAAATATATGAAAGTATTTATTCCGCGTATTTACAACTAGATAGATAGATACATGAAGTGTTTAATAACCCAACTTATTACTTAATTTAAAATGGTTTGATAATATAAAATGGTCTCAACTTAAAATTTTTAATTAAATAAAAAATCACTTAAAATGATAAGTTAAAACATTTGACTTAAAATTTCTACTAAATACGCTCAGCTATTGAGTTTTTAAATTTTTTTATTAAAGTGACTTTTAAACCTTTAGCATATTCTTAAATTTCTTTTGATATTCATTTATCAGTTTTGTAATACTCGCTTATCAGTTTTTTTTTTTTTTTAATTAAAGTGGCTTTTATACCCCTAGCATATTCCTAGTTGCATTAATTTTTTTTTATACTGATTTATCAGTTTTTATAATATTCATTTAAAATTTAATAATGTTTATTTTTTAAAAATTTATAAGAAATATTCTCCTAATATGATTGTTATTTCTAAATTTTTTTTATTTATGATTTTTTTTTAAATTTCAAAAATGTGTTTAATGGTTAAAACTTAAATATCAATTCATATAGTTAATTATGTCCAATAAAGAAATTTAATTATATCCAATAAATTTTTTTAATAATTTTCAGTAATAAAAATTATTAAATAAATTGATTATATTCAGCGCTTAAATTTTTTAGTATTTATTATATTCATCGCTTAAAATTCAGCATTTAATTTTTCAGCACTTAATTTTTAGTTTTACTAAATACTATATAAATAGATATAAACACATCAACACAATTATTCATATAAAAATAATTTAATTACAAAAAAAATGTTGAAATTTTGCATTTTTGTAATTTTATCACATATTTTAAAATATTTGTCAATTTCTAGTATGAATTTATTCATTTATTGCAATGTTGTTATCTACTCACATTTAAATGAAAATTGATTTAAATTAATTGGTAATTACGTTATGCAAGGGCTTATATACAATGACGAAGCCAGGATTATTTCCTAGGGGAGCCAAGTACAATATCAACCTTATACTAATTTCTACCCATTTAAATGAAAAACATAGAAATATTTTGAATATTAAATTTAAATATAAAACTATACCAAATAAGCCAAGAAATCACTTAAAATCCAAGTATTAACCTTATCATTTTTCAAACATTATAATTTACAACTCACAAGTCATTCAAATTGTATTTCTTGATGTTTTAATCTGCCACCTGCAAAAATAAGAGAAATATGTAACTATAAGTACAAATAGACTTTTTTTTTGAATAATAATAATAACAAAATTATATTAACTTCACATACCTCTAAATTTTCCTATATGTAAATTGAGCTCTCCGTTATTTCATGGACCTAAATTCATCTATAATTGATTCAGTGCTAAATTTTACAACAATTTCCTTTTCAATGTATATAATTAAGCAATCATTCAAGAAATCATCTTCCATCTTGTTTCGAAGTTTTGTCTTGCTTATCTTCATGATTGAAAATGCTCGTTCTGTGGTTGCTGTTGATATAGGAAGAGTAAGAACAAGCCTAATCAATCTGTCAATAAGAGGATAGATATCTGATTTCCTTGTCTTCACAAAGCCTTGACACAATTCATGAAAACTAGATAATTTCTGCAATTCAGGATGATTTAGAATGTCGAGCTCAAAATGTTGAAGTTCTATTCTTAGACGTACTAAGTCTTGCTCTATAAAGTCATTAGGATAGAACTTATCTGCAAGTTTGCAAATATCATCAATCTTGAACAACTTAAATCCATCTCTAGGATCTAAAGCAGTACTTAAAACAAGTAATTCTACAGTATGTTCATTGAACCTACTATTTAATTCTTGCAACTGATAATCAATTGTTGCAATAAATATATCAACTCGATAATGATGCTCTACACTAATATCATCTTGACAATTTCGAGATCTACCTCGCCTTGCAATATATCGAGCATTCAAATCCGGGATATCAACTTGATGTTGCTCACAGAAAGATTTAACTTTCACCAAAAAAGCATCCCATTTGGAATCTCGAAGATTCTTAATTAGCTCTTTTGTGCTTAAGACAAGATGTATAGCATTCAAAATATCTTGAGATTTTCGTTGCAGGGCTACACAAAGCATACGAGTAATTTCCATAATTTCTTTTATAAGATGCAAAATGAACACAAACTCAAATGATAATAATTGATTCCAAGCAAAATCTTCATCTCCACGTTGAGAATATGAATTTCTTTCCTTTGCGATGTTACTTAAAACTACACAAGTAGCATTAAACATTTTTAGCAAACTAGAAATCGAATCCAAATGAGAACCCCAACGAGTATCTCCAGGTCGTTTTAAAGTGCTAAGTTGATTAAGCCCCCTTCCAGATTCAAGTTCACCCTTAGCAATCTTAGAGGCAATTTCAACAGCTTGAGCCTCCTTTAATTCGTCATTATGTTTGCAAGATGAAGTAGCAATGTTAATAATGAAAACCAAATTGGAGAAAAATTGATGAACAGAAGCTACTTCTCGAGAAGCTGCAACTAAAGCAAGTTGGAGGCGATGGGCTAAACAATGGATGTAGTAGGCATATGGACATTCATTACAAATTAAAGCTTGCAAGCCATTCCATTCACCTCTCATATTACTAGCTCCATCATACCCTTG
>CATKHJ010025795.1:0-14731 GCA_949750685.1 Vernicia montana | reverse complement strand
AGATGCTTCATGGTAGTGTATTGAATGATATATGTAAAGAATAGTATTGTGGGCCTTATAACATTAACCAATTGTAAGATGGCGATTCATATGAATTATGAATGATATCGATGGGAATGGATTGATATAGTTGGTTGGTTCTGATCTTGGGAAATTGTATGATATGGTTATTGATTATAGATAATTGATTGATCGATGAGGTTCCTACGGGTCTTCGGTGGCCTTAAGCCTACCCATGCCCTAGGATCGTCGCGGCTCGAAAGTAAGGAAATTGGGTCGTGACAAAAAATAATTTTTGAACTTGAGAATTATCACCAACTTATATAAAGAAAATAGTTATTTATTTTTTTAATTTGTTATTTATTATTTTCTATAGGTGTCACAGTTGAATGTAAATGGCTCACTTGGATCACAAGATCAATTATATGTGTTAGGGTTGGGTCCTGATATTCGTGTTGCAAAGTATAGTGGTTTAATAGTTAGCGGAATTAGGTTTTATACAATTGAACGTGATAAATATCGTCGCACTCAAAATAGTGGTGTTGTGGTTAAAGGAGAACATAATTCAGAACAAATTGATTTTTATGTTGTACTGAAGGATATAATTGAGCTTGAATATTGCTATGGGAGACGTGTTTTTTTTTATTTAAATGTGATTGGTGGAATGTAGGTGATAAAAGAAATGGATTGAAGACATATGGTCGATTAGTTAGTGTTAATACAAGTCGAAAATGGTATGTAAATGATCCTTTTGTCTTGGCCACTCAAGCAGAGCAAGTTTTTTATATTGACGACACGAAAAATGAAGGTAGGTGGAAAATTGTGCAAAAAATATGTCCTAGGAATGTATATAACGTTCCAGAAAATGCAAGAATAGATGAAGAGTTAATTCTTAATGATGAGCCATATCAGCAATATGCAGTTGATGATCTTACTGAGATTGAAGAAATTAATGAAGAAAATATGGATCCATTGCTTCGAGAAGATGTACACCCAGAAACAATTGATGTTAGTGTTGTGCTTTCAAGGAAACGATTGGTAAAAGATAAAACTAATGATGATTTCAATGATGAAGAAAATTCTAGTGATGAAGAAGACGATACTATTATTGACTATTGTGATGACGATATGGAAGATGATGATGATAATGGAGATACAAGTGATGATGATGATGATGGTGATGATGATGATGATGATGGTGATGATGATGATGGTGAGTTTCAAACTTTTTCATATTTTTAAATAAAAGTTATAATTGATACATTATTAAATATTATTCTCATTTATATTAATACATATACTAATTTTTTTTTTCTTAATTAATTTTTACAAGGTAATATTTGGCATATCATTACTAGTTCTACTTAGTTAAAATTTTGGACTGTTATTTCTTAATATTCAAGATTTAGTTGTATGTATCACTTATAGTTATGACTATCAATTGTACTTTTTTTTTTATATATTAAACATGAACAAAAGACAATATAAGTTTAACTTACTGAATCTTTTATAGATTTTTTTTTAAAATTATTTTGGTTCCACTTGAAAATATAGCCGCACTTGTAAACCATATTGTCAAATTTGTATGTGAGGAACGCATTGTTGGTATAAATAATAGTAAATTTGGCCAGTTAGGCATAGGAAGATTTTGCTTCTCTTTGCTAGTTTCTAAAATATATAGGCCATAACCTTTTTCATATTTAATATTGTTTTAGGTTAGTTCATATTTGATTAAAGTGCTCGTCTTAAATATTACCAAAAAATATATATATATATATTTATATGTTAAATATAAAACCTTAAAAATGACTTTATCTAAATTTTACCAAATGAAAACAACAAAATGCAATGTTGACTTCTTTTTGTATATTGATCTTAATCAATCTACTTTTGGTATATAAAATGAAAAAAAAAAAAAAAAATTAATGGGTGTTGCATAGAATAAGATGGGTGGATGAAGATTTATCTATTGGCTATGGGTATATAGCTTGATACTTGTTATTTTTCTTTTTGTATATTTTTATTTATTTTATAAAATAAACAAAATTTATTTATGATATAAGAAGGTATGTTAAATATTTCTAATGTCATAAAGTGTTTTTGTCATAAATTGAACTACTTTTTAAACTTGATATTAATTACTATTATTATTCATAACAAGGGCTCTATATGTGACAAAATTAGTTTCATCATAATTAAATTTTGTCACAACAAATTAATAGTTTTATCACAATAAATAAAACTTATGTTGACAAACATTTTGTGTTACTATTACTATAATGTTACTACCCATTGTGACACTTTTTTTTGATCAAAATAAATAATGGCTATTGTGACAAAAATACTTGTAAGAATATCTTATATAATAATGGTGATAAAAATATTATATGATGAAATATTTTTGTCACGTTATATCTTTCATATTGGCACTAAAAATATGGAGGGAAACATTTGTGACAAAAAATGTTGACGAAACTCCTTTTGTCATTATATTGCTATTAGTTTTGTTTGTTGTGACAAAATAGTTTGACAAATATTTTTTTTATCACAATTTTATTTACTTTATAGACTTGAAGTGACACTTTTTTATTTTGTCACAATAAGTGTACTATTTGTGACAAAATAACATTTGTTAAAATTATTTTTGTCACAATATACTAAATTTCTTGTAGTGATATCTTCTCATCCTTCAAGATTGATAAAGGTAAAATTTATTTATACCATTTGGGCCTATTTTGGCTTGGTCAACCTTAAGACCAATCTCTCAAGGAGTCTAATTGCACTTAGATAAGCCCAATAAGCTCTCTGCTCATGAGAAGCCCATAAAAGTCTGATCTAATGAGACTACTCTTGCACTGGTCGAAAGAAACTCATGGAAGCACTTCTTCGACTATACCCCTTCGGAGATGAGCTCTCCATCCATGAACCGCTTCTCCAACTATGAAGAGCTCTTTCACAGTGAAGGGCTCCTCCACTAGAAAAAGTAACCTATCACATCTCTGACTCTAGTCCAACTACCCACTTTGTGTCAGTTATAAGGTGGCTCCTACCCCCTATGTGAGATACAAAGTCTTGATGGCCTAGTTTTAGTCCTCTCTGCCACTACATGGCATGTCTCCTAGTCACATCCATCACCCACCAACCAAGAAAGAGGATCCTCCAAGTATAAAAGGCTTGAGACATCATTAATTTGAGGTAGCTAATTCTACAACTTCTCACCTTCTTCTTCTCTCTATAATTTTTTGGTCTTCTGGAAGTCATCTCATTCTTTAAGACCATAAACTCCATTACTGCTACTAACTTAAGTATCGGAGTATCATTGCCAAGCCAAGGCTTGGCCTCTTGATGTTTTTCTTTTTCTTTTGTAGGCTCAAATGAGGTGAACCACTCAAGACAGATCTAGTGTCAAAAGTCCAGCCCAATCTCTCTTTCATGAACTTGGTCTGATCAAAATGGCGTTGTCTATAGGGAACGATTGGTTCATTCAAGCAACTTGCTGAAAATTTCATGCATCGGTTTGCAGCTAGTATCCTGATGGAGAAAAGGACTCAATCCTTAGGGCAAGTGACTCAAACAAAAAGCCAAACACTCAGGGACTATGTGGCTCGCTTCAATAGAGAAGCATTGAAAGTAATGAGTTTCGATCAAACTAAAGCAGTTGAAGCACTTTAGAATGGCACAACTCATCAAGATTATTTTAAAACTTTATGTAGATATGCTCCCTAGTCTTTAGAAGAAGCCATGGCTATTGCCAAAAAATACATCCGACAAGATGATGCTTATCGCTTTAGTCAGTTTGCGAAGAGAAAGAGAAATGAAACTTATAGCCAAGAAGAGAAGAAATCAAAGAAGAAAGAAGAAGTAGCTCCGAAAGGAGAATAGAAAGAGGGGTCGAAGAGAAGAGGCCCCGAAAGACCACCTCGCTTTGATACTTCAAAGCTCACCCCTCTTAATGCCAATCCAACTGAAGTATTTGTGTCTTTTCAAAACCAAAATATATGGATCAGACCAAAGCCAATGCGAAGAGATCCAAAGCTCAGAGATAAAACCAAATATTGTCTATTCCATAATACTCATGGTCATAATACAAACGATTATCAATCATTGATGGAAGAAATAGAAAGGCTCATCAAGCAGGGCTATTTAGGACAGTTCGTGAAGGAAAAAAGGGAAGATAAAGAAGAAGCTGGAGCAGGCAGAGATCAGGGTAAACAAACTGTAAATAATGTCTCAGCTGGAGTCATTAATTGTTTGATCGAGGGGCCTAATGAAGCAATAGTCAGTAGGAATAAGGCTAAGTAGGGCTGAGCATAGTTCGGTCCAATCCGGAGATTTAAAAATCCCTAGGATTGAACCAAATTTCAGGGATTTTAATTTGTGGAGAACAGGAACAGGAACCGGAACCAAAATCAAAATAAAAAATTTATGTATTATATTGTTTCAAAAATTTCGACACAATACAATTTAGGGATCGGATATTTCGGTTCTGGTCCAATCCAATCCAATGCAATACGGAGATTCAGATATCTTGAAAAAAAAAAGAAACAAAAATATGCAATTTGATAATTTATATGAACAAAAATAATCAAAACGCAGAATTTATTAATGATTTTAAACTAAAAAAATATAATTACGGTAAAAATATATAAATATAATATTTTACTTAACTCAAATAATTTTAATCTTGACTTATATACTACTTAAAACTAATAAATAATTTCTTATAAGTTATAATCACTTTCTAACTTTTTATACAAACTATTAGCCTATTACAAATAATTTCTTATTGATAATGTATTCCATAGATGTTAATTAATAAAAAAAAATATTTTTAAAAATTACAGTATTAGATACTAATAAAATTTTAATCTAAAACTTTATTAATATCATATAAATATAATTACAATTAAAATGACAATATTACTGGATTTACATACTAATACATTATACTTTCTTATTATTACTCTTTAATTAATCACAACATATATTAAAATTTTTTTTTCTCTAAAACATATATGTAGTGAATTTAAAATGTTTAATCGTAATATGTGACTATATTTTAGTATTATTAAAACTTAATCCATATTATATAACTAATTTTTCATTAATACAAATTTAATGAAGCTAATATTTAAGTAAGTTATATAAATATCAATAGTTATATTAAATTAAATTGAGATATATACATTTATAATCATAGATTTATAATTCATCTAAATTTTCTTTTGATATAATGTTAATATAATTTAATAATTGGTATAATGTCATGTATAATATTATAATTTTTGCGTTATCTATACATTATTCAATTACCACTACTTATATATTATAAATAAAAAACTAAAAAATTTCGGTTATTTCGATCCAATTTAATTCGGTACAGTTCAATACAATTCAGTCCAGTTCTCACATCCAGAACTATACCAAAATATTTCACTCGGTCCAATTCGGTTCGAGGAAAGTTAAAAAGTCAATGGTTTGGTCCAATTCTAGATATTTTCGGTCCGGTTATTCGGTTCAATTCAGAACTTTTAATATCCGTGTTTTGCCCTAAGGCTAAAGCCTCGGCTAGAAGGAAAGAAGAGCTAGAGTTTATTTACTGCAATGGAACCAAAACATGGGCTAATAGAGAAGATAGAAGTAGGCTAAGAGTTCCACATGCAGACCCTATAGTCATCCAAATTGTCATTGCTAATTTTGTGGTGAAGAGAATCTTAGTAGATGATGGCAGCTCTGTAAATCTAATAGCAGCTTAAGTATATAAGAAGACAGAATTAAAAGAGGAAGACCTCAAAGAGTTGAGCAACCCAGTCCAAACATTGGATGGGTTTGAAGTTTCTACAATTGGAGTGACAAAATTGCCTTTTACAATAGGCATTACCCCTGAACATGTTACAGTAATGACAACGTTCGTAGTTGTACAGATCCTCATGGCTTACAATGTATTATTGGGAAGACCATTACTGTATGAATTGGATGCTTCAGTGAATATCAAAAGATTAAGGATGACCATTCTCAATGCAGAAGGTGGAGAGTTCTATGTATACAAAACTCATAATAAAAGAGAAGAAAGAGGGGAACAGGACAAGAAGAGAAGAAAGCATAATCCTAGTTCTGAAGAGGTGGCTATGATCGAAGTAGGAGGGAAGGTGAAGAGGTTAGTACAAGAACTAGAGAAGTTCTTCGTGAGGGAGGAGGAACCGAAGAAGTTCTTACTTATCAACTCCTCTCTAACTACTGAACAAAAAGCCAAAGCTCAGCACTTCCTCAAGGAAAAATTTATTAAGCTTTGCATGGACTTCGAAAGAGATGAATGGAGTAAGCCCGAAGATAATTACACATCAGCTTAATGTCGATCCGATATTCAAACCCATAAAGCAAAAGAAGAGATGCTTTGGGGAAAAAAGACAAGTTGTGATTGATGCAAAAGTTGACAAGCTGATAGGAGCTGGCTTTATCAGAGAAGTTCAATACCCAGAATGGTTAGCCAATGTTGTGTTGGTAAAGAAGGCCAATGGAAGCTTTAGAATATGTGCGGACTTCACTGATCTTAACAAAGCTTGTTCTAAAGATTCATTTTCACTGCCCATGATAGACAAGCTTATAGATTCAACAGCAGAGTATGGGTATCTATCTTTACTTGATGCAAAGCAAGGGTATCACCAGATAAGGATGCACCCAGAAGATGAAGAGAAGACATCCTTCATCACAAAAAAGGGAACCTATTACTATGTGTCCATGTCCTTTGGCCTAAAAAATGTAAGGGCCACTTATCAAAGGCTTGTCAATAAAATGTTCAAGGAATAGTTAGGTAGAAATCTTGAAGCTTACGTCAATGACATGATAATGAAGAGTAAGAGCTTCAAAGATCATATAAGGGATTTGAAGGAAGTGCTAGAAGTGATGAACTAATATGGCATGAAGCTTAATCAAGAAAAATGTGCCTTCTTTATTAGAGGAGGGAAATTCTTAGGCTTCATGGTCAATGAATGAGAGATTGAGCCGAATCTGAATAAGGTGAAAGCCATATTAGATATGACAACTCCTCGCAATGTGAAAGAAGTACAAAGGCTAATGTGGAGGATAGCGAGCCTCAATAGGTTCATATCCCGGTCTACCGAGAAATACATGCCATTTTTTAAGAAGTTAAAGAAGATTGACTCATTCGAGTGGACAGAGGAATGTCAGGAGGCTTTTGAATAGCTCAAAGCTTTCTTGAGTTCAGAACATATCTTAAGTAGACCATTGCCTGGTGAAGAGGTGTTGATCTATCTATTCGCTTCAAATCAAGCCATTAGTTCGATGCTGATAAGAAAAGATGGATCTGTTCAGAAACTCATTTATTATTTTATCAAAGTTCTTAAAGGAGCTGAGTTGAACTACATCCCTTTAGAAAAGTTTGCCTATGCCTTGCTATTGTCTTCTCAGAAGTACAAGGTGTATTTACAAGCTCACCAAGGAGTAGTGATCATTAACCAACCACTTCAAAAGGTCCTGCACAAGCTAGAGTTGTTGGAGAGGATGTTATGTTGGTCGATTGAGCTAGGCCAATATAGACTCCAATATAGACCTCGAGATGCGATCAAAGCTCAGGCCCTAGCTGACTTCATTTTTGAATGTTTATTTGGCTCTGAATAACAAGCACAGGATCTATCTATCAAAGAAGAAGTAGGGATCTCGAGTCCTCAAGATCACTCCATTTGGAAGCTTTATGTGGATGGAGCTAGTGGTAATGATGGAAGTGGAGAAAGCATAGTTTTAAAGAAAGAAGATGGGTTTCTACTAGAGTATGCCCTAAAGTTAGACTTTGTGACCACCAATAACACTGCTGAATATGAGGCTATGATCCAAGGTTTATTATTGGCAGATTGTCTTCGATTGGAAGCCCTCAGAGTTCACAGTGATTCTTAATTAGTGATCAGACAAATCAATGGAGAATTTGAAGCCAAAGAAGAGAG
Organism: Vernicia montana; assembly: GCA_949750685.1. Lineage (NCBI taxonomy): Eukaryota > Viridiplantae > Streptophyta > Magnoliopsida > Malpighiales > Euphorbiaceae > Vernicia > Vernicia montana. The sequence continues at coordinate 6,773 of CATKHJ010025795.1, read as the reverse complement.
TATGGCCAAGTACTTAGGAAAGGTAAAGGCTATAGTGTAGAAGATTAAAAATCGAGGAGTTGAAGTGAAATTTTGTAAAGTTCCTCGAATTGATAATTGCCAAGTGGATAGCCTTAGTAAGTTAGCAACCACTCACCATGAGGACCTACCCAAAAAGATTTTCATAGGTTTACTAGCCTTCCCATGTATTCAAGAAGTTGAAGAAATTATGAAAATAGACAAAGAGCCCTGTTGGATTGATCCCATTAAAGCTTAATTAGAAAAAGGAGAATTGATTGTAGATCAAAAAGAAGAAAAGAAGGTGAAGTATCAGAGTGCTCATTTCTCCGTACATAATGGGTTTCTATATAAAAGTGCTTATTTCTTACCCTGGTTGAAATGCTTAAGGCCTAGAGAAGCTGAATATGTCCTTAAGGAGATCTATGAAGGGTCTTATGGTATACACATCAGTAGGAAGGCATTAGCAGCTAAGGCCATAAGACAAAGGTATTTTTGGCCAAAAATGAAGGAAGAAGCTATGAAATTGGTGCGAAGATGTCATGTTTGTCAAAAATATGACAGTGGCAAGCACATCCCAGCAGCGGAACAAATGCCCATTTCAAGCCCATGGCCATTTGCGAAATAGGGAATAGATATTGTGGGGCTTTTCCCAATGGCTTCAAGGCAAAGGAAATTTCTTCTTGTAGCTGTGGAGTACTTCACTAAATGGGTTGAGGCCGAACCTCTGGTCACCATCACCACATAAAAAATTATTAATTTTTTATGGAGAAATGTTATGTGCAGGTTTGGAGTCCTATACCAGCTTGTCAGTGACAATGGTAAACAGTTCGACAATGCCAAAGTGAGAGCCTTTTGTATTGGCCTCAACATACGGCAGTACTTCTCATCAGTAGCTCATCCTCAATCCAATGGCCAAGATGGAGTGACCAACAAAACTATTTTACAAGGCCTGAAGAGAAGATTGAATGGTTATGGAAGAAATCGGGTAGACAAACTGTATCATGTGCTATGGGCTTACAGAACTACTTCAAGAGAACCAATAGGCAAAACTCTATTCAGCCTGACATATGGAACAGAAGCAGTCATCGCAGTGGATGGGGGTATGCCAAGCGAAAGAGTGAATTCTTGCTTAGATGAACAGAATGAGCAAACACGAAGAATTTACTTGGATCTCCTTGAAGAGCTCAGAGACAAAGCAAGTATTCGACTGGAAGCTTGCAAAAATAAAACAGCCAACTACTTTAATAAAAAAGTTAAAAATTGAGTATTTGTCGAATGAGATCTAGTCATAGCTATGGGAAGAAGAGAAGGCATCAGAAAGCTCACCCCAATTTAAGAAGGTCCATTCAAAGTTCATAGAGTGATTGGCCATGCAACATATAAGCTTATAACCATGGAAGGGGTCGAAGTTCCCCATACTTGGAACATTCAACACCTCAAGATATATTATCAATAAAGAAGATGAATTACATATCCAATTCCTCAAATTTTTACTTCTACGAATGGGATGTGAATGAATAGAAGTTTCGTCAAGAAAAAGGTCAAAGCATTGAAGTCTTTATCATAATGAGCGCAAAGCATTGAAGTCTTTATCATAATGAAGACCCCAAGATCGCCACTGCGCCTAAGCCCTGCTTAGACAAGCAAAAGCCCTTCCACAGAAATGGCACCTTAAGCCTTGTTTTGGTAGGCAAAAGTATTTCATAGTGACAGGCCAAAGCCCTTCCATAGAGGAGGCACCAAGTCCTACGTTGGTTAGGCACCCAAAGCTCTGCATAGTGATAGGCCAAAGCCTTTCAACAGAGGAGGCTCCAAGTCCTACGTTAGTTAGGCGCCCAATGCCCTGCATAGTGACAGGCAAAAGCCCTTCCACAAAGAAGGCACCTTAAGCCCTGCTTTGATAAGCAAAAGCCTTGCATATCAATAGGCAAAATCCTTACATAGCAATAGGCAAAAGCCCTTCCATAGATAAGGCACCTTAAGCTCTGCTTCGACAAGCAAAACCCTTCTAGAGAGAAGGCATTCGCCATGGTAGATCCATGCAGAGGAACAAAAATCCTTACACAAAAAAGGTGCCAAATCAAAAAATCCTAAGGCATAAACAATAAAAGACTTAACACAAAAATGAAGTCTTTAGAGAAAAAATTTCCTCTTCGTGCGAAGGGAGATAACCTTATAGTCCTACAATGTTATAATGCTAGTGAAGCGTATCAAGTGAAGTACAAAGCTGAATAAGGTGAACAAGTGCTTGTTGTTTACTAAATGTTCATTGTTAGCTGTTTGCGTATGTTCGATATTCGTATAATTAGAATATAAAATAAGCAAAAGTCAAAGAAGAAGAAAGAAATTATTATTTCATTCATTCAAATTATGTATACAAATGTATTATAAGAAGAGAAACTATATGTTGTACATATATAAAAATAAATAAATATAAATATAAATAATAGGAAAGATCTTCAGCATTTTTAGGGCGGAGTCTCTTTAGAGGCTTTTCTACTGACAGGATCTTCCCAAGTTCTAAAAGGATGAACCATAGAAAGATTTCAAACTGGAGGGACTAACGAAAAAGGAGCAGAGCTAGAAGGTGCATCGGTTGAAGTTCTGGGAGCAAAATGATGAGGTAGCTCCACAGTAAGCTCTGACTCATCAAAAGGTGATGGTTCAGAAGCAACTCTTCTTTTCTTAACAACAGCCAGAACCCTAGGGAACACCTTTGCTGTATCATTGATTGCCTTATTATAGTGTTCCAAAGAGTGCTTAAAACTCGAGTTGGCTACTATCTGCTTGAACTTTTCAAACTTAACAAAATTGTGGATAGACATACGACGAGCAAGATCAGCCTCTTCGGCTTGGTGCTACGAATTGACAAAAGATCAAAGAGCTACTTCAAGTTCAGTACCCTAGGATTGCAACTGCTATTGTGCTTATTTTAATTCTCCTCGAACCACCTCCAAGTGTTCATTATCATCCTTCAACCAGGCCACCTAGTCTTTCAATTCTTCAACATCCTTCTCAGATAACCAAAGAGAAGACTGAAGCTCCTCAATTTTCTTGTCCTTAGCAAACAAAGACTCTTTAAGAGAAGTGATATGAGCCTTCAAGTCTTTAAAGTTCCTCTTCATCAGCTATTTAGCACCCTTGAGTCGCCTTTGCCATTAGAGGTTGCTCTTCTTCAAAGTGGCATTTTATGCTCGTAGCCCTTCGTTTTCGATGCGAAGTATATAAAGCTCTGAGGAACCACCCTTATTTTGTCGAAGCCGCTTTATTTTGTCAAGGATATAATCAATATCTCCCATTTGCTTTACAATGATGTCCCTATATGCTAAAACAGCATTTCGGGCCTTCACATAATACTCATCACAAGTAATTGAATGCTTCTATAAGTGTGAACCCTCAATTTTGCACCCTTAAGATGCTGCAACTTGATACCTGCTAATTTTCGTGCGCTACGCAGAGCCGGTACGGCGGTCCCGCTAGCCGGTTAGCAGGCAGGGGTCAAGGGGGCAGCGCCCTTTGCAGGAGTTCGGGGGCAGCGCCCCCGAAAGGTAAACGATTTATTTCTCTCCAACGCAGACCGATATCACTTTTCGACTCCGACCAGACTTTCTGTACCAAACAACACCTTTCTAAAAATGACCAATTTTCTCCTAAACTGACTGCTAAAATGTCCGATAATTAATTTCGGACCCAACGACACTGACCGATAATTTTTCAGACCTCAGAATAGCCCGAAAACTGACCCGAAAACTTTGAAAACTGACCCAGAACTTTCGAAAACTGACCCGAAAAGCCTGAAAATCGAGCCGAAACCGAAAAGGCATGCGGAGCAGCGTAGAAGCCTGCGCGGAGCTGCAGGCCATGCCTGCGGATCTGCGTAGACCCCGTGCGGCTCCGCCAGCCCCCTGCGCGGCTCCGCCCCTTTTCGCGTAATTCCGAAAATGCCCTCCACTTTTCTGCTTTTTAGACCCCTTTTTGGTCTTTTTCCACCCCCCATTTTTCCTATAAGTACCTCCCTTCCCTTCACTTCAAAACACACCAAAAACAATTGTTGAATTTGCCACTTGTTTTCTCTCTCTCTCTCTCTATAATTAGTCTCTCTCTCTCTAATTAATTAGTTAATTAAAAATTAATTTTAATTAACTAATTAATTTTTTTTTTAAAATTCCCACCAACCCATAATTAATTAATTAATTAAAAATCAATTTTAATTAATTAATTAATTCCTTTTTTTTCTTTCTTTTTTTAATTAAATTTTCACTCAAAGTGGTTAATTAATCCTTTTAATTAATCATTTTAATTAATTAAATTTTGAGTAATCAAACCCCCTTTTTTCAAAATCATTTTCATTCTCCGAAATGGAACTCCGCTCCGGTAAAACCACTCTCCCACCACTCAAATCAACCCAAAAGAAGGTATAATCTCTTACCCCCAATCAAACCAAATCAAACCAATCGAATCTGACCGATTTTTAAACCCTCCTTCCACCTCATAGTGGAACGAACTACGTGGGTTTTAATCCCCATCCAATGGGGTACGTAGGCAAACTTGGAATCTAAATCCAAGTTTCAAATCCAAATCCCAACCAATCCCCTTCCCCATTTACTTTCCATGTAAATTATTAATCAATGCAATTAGTTAATCATTTTTGGAGTAAAAGAGCGATTTTGTGATTTCCCTAATACCCATAAGGGTTAGAGGAAATACTCTCCTTTACTTGTGGATGTTTAAATACACGCTCTTTAAATACTTGCTCTTTATTTTTTCTGTCTCATAAATTATGCCATGCTCATGCATTATTATCATCAATATACGTCATCCATGAAATCCTTTTTTAAAAGTCAAATCAAATTTAAGTGCCAAATCGAGATTATTCAAAACCAAAAACCTAGTCCCCGAACCCAAACTTGGTTCGAAGATTAGTGATTTTGTCTTTGGGTAAATTAATCAAAAGATTAATAAAATTGGAGTCAAATTGAATTTTTCCTTAATTTTCCCATTTAAAATAAATTAGGGTGGCGACTCCCGAATCCTTTTCAAAATCAAATCAATTTTTCGAGGCGATAGCCGCTTCCAATCGTGAGTATCGAAACCTGTTCCTTAACCTCCCTTAAAAATCGCTCTCGCCTTTCCTTAAGGCATCCCGAGCGAGGGGAGGGGCGTTCGGGCGAGGTCTCACAGTATTTTTACGAATTCGGGTTTAAATTGATTAAAGGATGAAGTTGTAAGATTTTATATATATTTAAGAGTAATTAATACAATTGTATTTATTTAACGAATGTATACGATATTTTCTAAGATGGGAAAATATGAGTTGTGATATATAGTTTATTGACTAAAATGAATTTTAGTAAAAGAATGTATGAACTGAATTGATTGTAATTGAGTAGTGATGATTATGATTAATCAATTGGAGAATTAAGTTTGATTGTGATGATTGTTGAGTTGAGGACCCGGGAGGGGTCTATGAGCTGAATTTGATTATTGTGAGCCGAGATGGCTAATTTAGAAGTGTTATTTTTTTTTTTATATATTGTTTCAGCTGGGTTTAGACCTAGTTATAGGGAGACTCTGCCGAAATCTCGGCAGAATCTTTAAAGTTAATTGTGTATGTTATAATCTAGTGGTCAGTGTTCTGATGATGATTATGTTATACAGTATCGATGCTTCAGGCATTATTCAGTCTACAAGATGTCGCGCTCTGAGGAGAATTAGTGGAGATCTGTCTAGTTTGTGAGTTATATAGCTTAATATAATGCTCCATTCTCTTTTATTTAATTAAAGTTTCATTTGCATTCATACATTGATTGTTTGGACTATATAAATATGCATTATGAATATGTGTTGAGCATTCTGACACATGTATGTGAATGTTTTATTTAATTATGTGTTGCATAATTATTGTGAATGCTGGATGGTATTGGGATGACACAGAATCACTAGGAACATGATTATGATATATGATGGATGAGCTAGGACTGGTGTATGACAGCTTAGGAGCTTGCTCATCGCTCGCTGCTGCCAGTCGGGTCGCTGCATGGCTTCGGCCAGGGACAGCTGGTACCCTATGTATTGGATTTTAAAAGTAATATCAGATGGACACAGAGAGCCAAGGTGAGGGTCGGCTCCCCGTATTTGATGATAGTAAGATTCTTGTGAACTGATTCTCATCCTTATGTGTGATTATATGATTAACTGTTTATGTGACATTGCATTAGTATTTTCAGCATTCGAATGGCACGTTATATTGATAACTATATAATTCATTGAGTTGAACGCTCACTCATGTTCACCAATTTTTCCCAGGTTGCAGGTTGAGCTTGAGAAGTAAATTATGTTGAGTTGTTCCTGCCATCATCTTTCGGCAGTGAAATGTATATTATTATCCAAATATGTAATAAATTTTATATTGTGTTGTATTATTAAACTCTAGCACTCCGCATTATTATTTTGTTAAATGTCAAGTTTTGAGGTAACCAGAGGTTCCTCATTATAGATGTTATAATATTTCTATTGAGCAGGAACCTGATGATGAGATTATTATTAATAATGTTATTGAGATAAATGTCCTGAATGGCATTGATGTGATTTAATGAGAAAATTGATGAGATTGAAATGATAGCCCTGAGTGGTTTTGATATGATGTTTTATCAGGTTCTGCTTATCAGGTGGGCCCATAGCCCTTGGTTTGTGACAGTTACAGCTGTCACTTTGCAGTTTTGTCGTTTATTAAGCAGTCAGGCTTATTACGAGTTCCGGAAATCTTAAACTTT
>CATKHJ010025752.1:0-31843 GCA_949750685.1 Vernicia montana | reverse complement strand
TTGATATTATTGAATCGGTTGGTTATTGTTATTGATTGATATGAACCGTTAACTGTTATTGTAAACCGACCTTGAATCACCAAGCTTCACAGGTTATGGTAGTATAATCTTTACTCACTGCCTTATCTCATTATCGATTCTTTTTTTTTTTCAGGTGAGCTTAGTTTATCGGTTAAGTTCCCGAGGCGTTCTTCTTCTCCATTCCTCAGAAACTCAAGTGATTAATGTAATAGCTCATTCTTATTAATCTTTTTGTATAGATGATTATTCAAACTTATAAGCTTCATAGTAATGTTTTGAATGGTATATGTATTAGAAATTGTCTATTGGGCCTTCTAAAACATTAAGTTATTGAAGATGATATTATAGTTGTACATTGAATGTTATTATTGGATACGGATTGGTATAGTTGTTGTTGGTTCTGATCTTGGGAGATTGCATGTATGGATATAGATGATCGATCGATGAGGTTCCTACGGGTTTTTAGTGGCCTTAAGCCTACCCATACCCTAAGATTGTCGCGACTCGAAAGTCGGGTCGTGACACAATCGTTCCAGATACTCTTTAGTGCTTTTAGATTTCGAGATGAAAGCTAAAGAGGGGCGATGTCTGAAATTAAGCTCATGTAGAGCTCGAACCGTCAAGGGTTGCCCAAGCCCTTGACAGTTTTAGAGTAAGAACTTCATTGGTCATTTGTGGCTTAAGACGAGCCACTGACGCCGATTATAGATAGATCTAAATAGAGAGATTGATGGTTGAAAGAAATTAAAGTCTTACCGGAAGATAGACAATAAAGATCATCGAATGAGGATCCAAGTTAGAGAAGAAAAAAACTCTTAATTTGGGGCTCCATGATCCCTTTCTTTTAGGTATAGAATAAAACAATGCCTTCATTTTATTTTTTTTTAATAATAATAATAATAATAATAGAATAATGAATGCATAATAACATAACGTGGAAAATGCTTTCAAAACGTGACTAGAAAGAATACACGAGGATTCAATTCCTATTATGCATATAGGTAGACCCCATCAAGACAAAGTAAAAGAAAATATTAAAAAGGTTGATTTATAGAGTGATAGCCACCCAACAAAAGAAAAAAAAAAAAAAACATTTGGTCAACATTAAACTTCTAATCTTCTAATCTAATAATGGTATAGATAACATACAATAACAATATTATAAATAAAATAAATCATATCTTATCTGATTAATTTTTTCACTCTTTTAATATATGAAAATTTTAATTTTAAATTTATCTGTTCATTAATATAATAAAATATTTTTATTATATAATTTTTATGATATTCAAAATTTATTATTTAATTTTTTTATTTATAAAAAACATTTAATTTGCTTTATTATGAAAAAAAAGAAAGAAATATATAGGCACATGACATCCATGGTTTATTGCTCTTTTTGGTGGGCGCTTGACTTTGACAAAAATGTTGTGCCCAACCGACATATTTCTACCTATCAGCCTTTTTTCTTTTTTTTCTTTTTTTTTTTTTTAATTCTTTATTTCTCCTCTTCATTCCCTATATAGACTAACCATTCGATAATACAAATTCATTTCAAGCTTCTTAATCAATACCTTCTCTCTCTCTCTCCCTGGCACTCACTTTCCACCTAGTTTCTTCAAAACGAGTACAGCTTTGAGCTCTTTATATCCTATCTTGATTTGGGTTCTTTCTACAAGATTCAGACAAGACTAGTAATTGGTTGGTCAATCTGAGCATCTTTTGAAAGAAAAAAATAAAAAATTCAAGAAAGCTTCTTTTTCTATCTGGGTTTTGCTTCAAGATTTGAGTTCAGAACTTAGAATCTATGGATTATAGTTCTTCATTTGTAGACACTTCTTTGGATCTTAATCTGAATCCTCGTCGAGTTAACCAAGAAACTCCATTTGTTCAAGAAAGCAATTTTATGGATTTTGACATGAAGGATTCTGTGAAAGAAGAGGTAATTTGTGATTTGGGTTTACTGAAAATTTATTGACTAATTAATTAATTATGTCTATACATATATTGATTTATTGTGTTTAATGAATTTTTCAGAGTGGAGCTTTGGTAGAGGAATTGAACAGAGTAAGTGCAGAAAACAAGAAATTAACAGAAATGCTAACAGTTATGTGTGAAAATTACAATGCTTTGAGAAGCCAATTATTGGATTATATGAGCAAGAATCGAAGCGACAAAGAGCTGAGCCCATCAAGAAAAAGAAAATCTGAAAGTAGCAATAACAACAATAATAATGATAATACTATTGCAATGAATTATGGGAATTCTGAAAGTAGCTCAACAGATGAAGAATCTTGCAAGAAACCAGCAAGAGAAGAAGTTATCAAAGCAAAGATTTCAAGAGTTTATGTTAGGACAGAAGCATCTGATACAAGCCTTGTAAGTCTCTTAATTAATTAGTTTTAGCTCGATTCTCCAAGACTGTAAAGTTACGAGTTTTAACTCCAGTCAAAACCTAATTGTTCAATGTTTCTTATCAATTGCTCGCATTTGTTTCAGGTTGTGAAAGATGGATATCAATGGAGAAAGTATGGCCAAAAGGTCACAAGAGATAACCCTTCTCCAAGAGCTTACTTCAAATGCTCTTTTGCTCCTAGCTGCCCTGTCAAAAAGAAGGTATTTTAATCTTGACTGACTTTCTGTTTTACGAGGCAGACACTCGAATACTGGGTTATTAGCGTAGTTGCTTAAGTATTTAGTGATTTAATAGTTTGCTAATTGTATTTTTTTTTTTCCTGTGTTGCTATTCAGGTTCAAAGAAGCATTGAGGATCAATCTGTTTTAGTGGCAACTTATGAAGGAGAACACAACCACCCACATCCTTCACAAATGGAGGCATCATCAGGTGCAAACAGGAGTTTAACACTTGGTTCAGTACCCTGCTCAGCTTCTCTTGGCTCATCTGGACAAACCATTACTCTTGATCTGACAAAATCCAAGTCTAGTATTCATGATGCCAGAAATTCAAAACCAAGAACGGAAACACCTGAAGTTAAGCAGTTCTTAGTGGAACAAATGGCCTCTTCCTTGACAAAAGATCCCAAGTTCACAGCAGCATTAGCAGCAGCCATCTCAGGAAGGATGCTTCAACAGAACAACACAGAAAAGTGGTGAATCCATCCAATCAGTCAATTTCTATTTAGATTATTATAGAATTTTGAGTTATATGAAATCTTGTAAGCTGCATCAGACCTTTTTCAAATTTGAAATGTATTTTGTATATAGAAAATCAGAATTAAACAAGGAGAAATTAAGAAAGAAATTTCAGAAATTTTCTTTCAATTTCATCCATAGGAAAAAAAAAAAAAAAAAAAAATGTATTGTCATCAGGCAATGATTATATGAAAATTCCAACCTCAATTTTACAAGGTCTAATTGGAGTTGAGTTGATGCCAATTTTTTTTTTTTTTTGGTTCCGATCTTGAATCTATTTCTATGTCGAGAGATACAATACCATTAGTTAAGTATAGAGTATCAGTTGATGCGATTTTTATAAGATTTTCTAGATAAAATTTTAAATATTAGAAGTTATGAAAGAAAAAAAATTTATAATCCTCCAAAATATTCAGATTTCAAGTCCAAGATTGCATGATAAGGGTAGATATAGTGTTATAATTAAAAGGAATATTACAAAGTTGTGCAAGTTTCATAAATAAACAGTAATAATGGTAAATATATTCAGTATTAATTATTCCCTTTCCTAATGTTAAAAAATAAAAATAAGGCACAAGTTGAAGCAAGTTGATGTATCTAGAGATATACATTTTTGTTCACCAAATTTAGCTGTATTAAATTGACTAGAAGGAGTTTAGTTGGCCAAATGACTAATTATATAACATCACTTGGACCACCACATTGACCTTAGGAGCTGTTGAACTTTATTTTGACAGCCTGTGTCATCCTCCACCATCCTAATTTATTGGCATATTTTGTTAAATTTCTAGTATTTTTTTAAAATTTCATTAAAGCTTATAATTATCATTTTGATATATTAAATTTTTTTTTTAATTAGAAAGTAAATATATAATATTTTTTTGATATTATGAGACAAGTAGTTGATTGTTGAAACAGTAGCTTGCAGACATTCTACGAGGTATTTGAAAGATGCAGGCACCCATGCGGAAAGTTAAAAAAAAAAAAAAAACATATATATTCATTTCATACGGCTGCAAGGAAAGTGGTTGGGATTGGGAAGAGACTTAAGATTTGGAGTATTATGGGCTTAATTAGTCAAATTTAACCTGCTATTTTGACTTCTTAAGATTCTTTGTGAGTTCATAATGTTGGTCAAAAACCTAGAAGGAAGACAATTTTGGATTCTTTAATAATCTAATAGATCTAAGTATTAGATTGTAAGAATATTATTATTACCGAATCTTGGTCTACATACATTGATAGATACATACAGAATACAATATTCAAAGATTATAAAATACATTCATTTCTTTATCTTGATTCATTTTTACCAAGAGTTGATTCACTACAGTGTTTAGTGTCAAGTCCCAAGAACATTGGGAAGTAACAGATGTCTTATCTGTTCAAAAGATTTTCCAGTTTTTGGTGCTCTGTAAGTGGCAGCCATATCTGGAATAATATAACTTTTTGCTATAATCCAAAGGAGAAAAAGAGTGCTAAAAAATCAAACATACAGTGAAAGAAGTCAAAAAAAAAAAAAAAAAAAAAAAAAAAGGGAATTTCACGTGTTCATTCTACTAGTTTGAGGTTCAGAATCAATACCTGAATTGAATACACAACAACATTTATTCATGTTATTGATAGTGAAACTTTTTTTTGTCCTTTTACCTGAATAAAAAGAATCTCCTGGGTTTTTCAGGAAGAAAATATTTCAGATCTCACTCACAAAAATATAATATTCTAAATCTGAAACTATTTAGGTATTTTGGTTGATGAATTTTCTTTGGCTTAGCCGCCAATAGAAGAAAATATGGTATCAGATTGAGATGTAAGGAAAGATAACGATGCTCTAGATATGAAAGGCAGCCAAAGAAGTTTGGCCATTCTGGGTCCTCTGATTACGATTTCACATTGATTTTTCTTCAAGAATCTTTCAATTTATCCAGTTGAACGAAGAAAATAGTACGTGTATATATAACAGAAATGTCACTTCAAATACGTAATTACAATACCAAAATGCAGAACACAGGGCTTGCAGATAGTAGTGGTAATCATTTGTACAAAAGTTGTGCTGTATAGACGATAATTAATCAACCAAGACATATGATTATTTTGAGGAACTATAGTCACTCGTACCTCCTGGTGATCCCACATGAATTGGATCCTCAGGTTCTTTCCTTTCAGTCTTGGGCTTAAGATTGTCACCCTTTTCCTTTCCTTCTGTCCCAGTAATACAGTCCTGGAATCTGAAACAACTGATTAGATGATCATTTGTCAATCCAGTCACTTGCATAAATGCATATATGACCGTTGGCCCTACGCTGCGAAACCCTCTTCTTACTAGATCTTTGCTTATGACCTCTGCTTTCGAGGTCTTGACTGGAACCTGGCGGGAGTATCGGAATTGGTTCACTATGGGCTTATGGTTTACAAAGTTCCAGATATATTTGTCAAATGACCCAAACTCATCTATAACCTGCATCATAAAAAATATTAAGAAGTGAGATTATGCTTCCTTTCTAGCAGGTAAATTAGCATTTTGAAGGTTTTGTGTGTAAGCAGATTATTTGACCACGCAACACTTAGCCTAGATGTCCTTTTCCAAAGACATGAAAGAAAACCATGGGAAAAAGATAATTTGCTTAACAGTTATGCAATATAAACAGTAAAAAAAAAAAAAAAAAAAGGTACAGGTCTTTACCTTGCACATTTGACGTGCATTTTCAATGATGGATCGTAGCTTTGATTCCGATAGTAGAGAGCTGGCGGGGCTTCCTGGCAGAGCTATCTTTTTGTCATTTAATTTTGAAACGGCAGTTGGGTCAAAATCCAAAAACACTTCCCTGATACAGAGAAACATCTCTTGGAATCAATCATTGTCAGACTGATTAAAAGTTTGGGCATTAACAATTAATTCTATTTTACTTGTCAAAAACCAGCATAGCAATTAGCAAGTATAAATCCTTATCATAAGCTCACAAAAAATTACATCACTTTGAAAGTAACCAATACCTAAACAAATGCCTTTTGTTAAGAATAACAGGCCATGTAAATTCAGCCAAAGCACCAGATAGGCAAAGCAATTCAAACAGTTTCCTGCATGTTGAAAGGAATAATCAGATTGAAGAAACTACCCCATAAAGTTTTAGTTTAGAATTTAATGCTAGACAACATTAACCAATCATTGTCCTGAAGTACATACTTGTCATCATGGACCTGTACTCCCCATTCTTCATCATGAAAAGTTGCGTAGCATGGATCTGCATGAGAGAAAGAGGGGAAAAAGCCTACTTAGCTCAAAATAACAATTACATTGACGTGTGAAGTATCACATAGAGTACAAGAAAGGAAGAAAAATTGTAAGTGAATAATGTCCAAAGGTAAGGAGCTCTCCAACTGAACACATCACAGTTACAAGAGAACATCAGTGAAACTGCATTACTGCAATCAGATACTCCAAGTCCAAGGGATTTTTAATTCAGAATATCTTCCCAGGCTTACAGGTACATGTAGACCTTGCCCCTGGAGCACGACTAGAGATAAGGATGGAGATGAATGCTCCAAATGCAAGTGAATGAGCATCTAGAACTATGAAATTAACTAATTCCAGAAGTAGACATAGACCAACTATACTACATGCACAGAACAACTTTGAAATAGACTGTTTGCACATACAAGGGTTCCAAGTAAACACAATTGTCAAGGGTTCACACAACCTCCTCAAGCCATGAACATCTAGCCATGCTTTTTATTATGATTCGAAATCCACTTTTTCTTAAGTTTTATGTAGAACTAATTTAAACTGTATTAGGAAAGGTTTTATTTTTCTTTTCTACGAATGTCTCGTATTACATAAATCCGTAGGTCAAATTCAATTTGCTATCTTTAATTTTAGGAAAAAGATTTACAAGTTATCAATGTGAAAACAACACACAGATGGAATCCACTTTTCCTCTGAAAACCAGCACCCATTTCCGGAACATAACAACCCATAAAATGCCAGAAAATAAGAGAAATGCGACCCTCCACTCTGTCCAACTGTTATTGATGATAATACCAGTTCAATAATAATAGAAGAATTTGGGTTCTTCATTTCTGCAGCTATCTTTTTTCTTACCAAAAGAGCTCGCTTATTATCAATTCATCTTTTAATATCTAGTGGTCAATTATTTTACGTAACCCAAAATAGAATATCATATCTATTATCTTTCCAGAAAGCCCATTAAGTATCACGAGGAAAGCATCTTACTTACTAGTATATCAAGGTGGTTTAGTTTTAGACCTCATAATGTTAGATTCACTTTAACATTGAATTTGTTGCACAGGTTCGGGAAGGACATTAATTTTTAAAATACAAGGTAAATAGATTATGAGATGAATTTAAAGAGATTATAACAATGCACAATTGAACAAATTATAAATAGATCAGTCAAAATTTATGCCACAAACAATCATGAGCTGAAATCATGGGAGAAAACTTCCACTTGATCATTATTTCAACTGCTGATTATATACTTTTTATTTTTCAGGGAAAGAGCTGTCATGTTAAATTCCCATCCAACCTCTTGGTTAAGTTTTAACAATAGAAGAGTGGCAGGCCATTCCCATGAAGCTTCAAATGTCCTCTTCTAATAGAAATTATTTGATGAAACCTATTTGGCAATTGGCATGGATGCTTACCACAGATGGAGCCAGATTACTAACCTCACAAGGGAGCTTTATAAGTTATACTCCAGGGAAAACACTCCATCTGGTTCATTGCTTGATAAGCAACATGAAGTCATGAACTAATGGCATCTTTTATCCTAGGAATCGTTACTTCTAATAAAAAATAAATAAATAAATAATAGAGCAATAACTTGCTATATAAAATCTTTCTAAGTTAATTCATAGAAAAGGAAGCCTTTGCAGTAGAAATTATATCCACACACAAGTTGATATAAAATAGAACCTTTCCCCTACTGCTTACTCTGGATAAAACTGAGAACAGGAAGTTAAATTTTCAATCAATGTCTTAACTGTGAGAATCTAACTGGACAATAGCAACATCAAAAAAAGAAAACAACAGCCGCAAAAAGATTAAAGCCATTTCAACATCAATTCAGATTTTTGTTGCTTCAATCTTTATCAATTAGTCAAAATATACTGAAACACGAAATGATAACTCTTTTCTTCTCATCCTGAAACAAATCAAAATATACCCTTCACCATAAAAATTCCTCAATTCCTCTACATTCTTAAATCACAAAAAAAAAAAAAAAAAAAAAAAAAAAAAAATGGAGGGTCAAAAATCAACTCAATATAATACATAATAAAAGAACTTACCAGTTTTGGGTGTAACCCAACCACACCTTTTCTTATTTTCCAAGGAATTAGCTATATCCACTAGTCCAATAGTTCCATCAACCACATTGACACTCTCCACCGCCGCACTATCATCGCCACCACCGGTTTTCCCCTCCTTGTCAATTTTCACCTCATACTGCTTCCTTCTAACCACTCCAGTCCTCCGCGCCGCCACCGCCATTTTTCCGCTGGACCAAGACCGCGACGACAGCGAGGAAGACGACGACGCTCGGCTGTGCGATGAATCCGACGAGGCGTCCGACGAGCAGGATCCATTCATCGACTTCTGGCGCAAAACAGCCGACGCCACTTTCCCAGGCTTCTTATCCTTTAACTCGATTTCTTGCTGCTGTTGCTGCGGTTTCTCTGGTTTTTTCACCGGCTTTTCCGGCGCCTTGTTCTCCGGTTCGGCGATGTTCATCGCCCGCACTCGAGGTGGGCCCGACATTGTCTTGTATAGAAATTTTCTTCCCCGGAAATGCCCTTGGAAATGCTTCGAATTTACTCTTCAAGTTTGAATCTTTGTGGCTACAAAGGACAGAAACTGAGTGTGCATTGATGGAGATAAAGGGTTTTCGGAACTGAGAATGATTTTACAGGGACGTTGTGTTTGGAGAGTGAGAAAGTATGGGAAAGTGGAGAGAAAATAAGTTATGGTGGTAGAAAATTGATTTGAGTGGACTTTTTTTTTAATAAGAAAGCAACAAATAAAATTAGGAGAGAGAAATAAATGAACAATGAAAGCATGCCACGTAATGTAATAGCTGGCTTTAGCAAAAAGGTCATTTTGCCCGAGAATGTTCGTATCCGAAATCGAGATCCAAGACTGAAATGCAGCATGAACCGGGTTTTCCTCTTCCTTTTCTTATTATTTAATTTAATACTATATAATATAATATCGGGTTAAGTTTAAAAATGAAAAAAAAAAAAATGTAAATTATGAAGTTAATTACCCTATGATAGAGTATTATTATTGTTTAAACTGTAATACTTTTAAATTCTAAATAACGTTAATTTTTAATTTAACTTTGTTAAAATTTTCTTACTAATGTGATAATAATTTATAATAAATTATTTAATAAAATTATTTACCTATTGATGAGTTGCAGTTCTTAATTAATGAAGTATAATTTAATTTCATTAAAGTAATAATTTAGTGAATATTATTTATTTGATAATTAAGATATTAAAATCTAAATTTAACAATACTCCATTTTAATAATTTCTTATATTCCAAAAAAATAAAAAATAAATACCTGAAAACATTGTTGCTTTAATTTTTAGAAATAGGGATATTTTACTTTTCTCAACGCTCTTTGTTTGCTTGAATTTGTGGCTAGTCCTAGTTGGCTTAGAATTACTTCATTTTTTTTTCCCACAAAAGAAATTAGTTGCTACTAAAGGACTTGGAGTCTAAAAAAGTACAATCATTAAACACTGGAGAAATCCAAAACAAGGACAGAAACTTGGACTTAGAACCCAAAAATCACATACCCAAGCATCGCTTGTCTGGAAGAACAAGCCGCTGGAGACAAAGAAGAGCAGACAACCACTAAGCACAGGAGGAGCGAAGGAGGATTTCTCCACCAAGATTTGTACCTTCGAAACTTCAAACCGATCTGTCACCAAAAGCTTAGATCAAACATGTAGAGCTCTCCTCCCATTTGCCAACAAGGCAAAAGCCATGGAGAAGAGACTCTGGTAATGAAAGCGGTCGCTCTAACCAAACAAAACCTCAAATCGTAGCAATCAGCCGTACCGCTTCCGCCAACTAAATCTTCTCCCTCCCCCTACATCCTTTCAACCACACAAATCAACAGAAAGGAGGTATGAGGGAGAGACGGACATGGCCGTAGTTTAGATCGGCAGCTTCACCAATATATACATCAAACACTGAATCAAAATCTCCAAATAAGAACGCAATCAGCACAATCAAAACCCATAAACGGGTATTCCAGAAAGCCCACTCAAAAAGGAGATCGGCCTTATTAAAATCATAAGTAAAGAAAATGGGTTTTCTCCGCCGGTGGCCGTAGCCACCGGGGGTAACCTAAGAAAGAAGCCCTGATGGCACACTCAAGGAAAAGAATGAAACCCTAACAGAGAAACCCTTATTAGATGACTTCAATATAAATAGAATTACCCCATTTTAAAAGGTTCTTCTACTATTTATTAATTATCCTCACCAATAAGTCATTATATAATGAAGAATTTTATAATACTAAAAAAAAAAAAAATTAAAAAAGAGAAAAAAGTTAGGAGGAGAAGGGACCCACTTATCCAACTAGCTTCCACCCATTCAAATCCCAAACCATCACAAAACTCCCATATTACCATATCAAATAACAACACACAAAAAGAAAAGAAAAAAAAAAAAAAAAAAAACCAAGTTATGGCTTCAACTTCTCTAATAATACCCAAAACCATTTCTTTTTTTCTCACAAACCCACCTTCTTCTTCTTCACTTCACTCATCAACTCACCTCATCAAGCCAATTTTCTTGAATTCATGCACTAGAAAACAAAGCACACTCACCTATGCAAAAAAAAAGAATCCATGGCTTGACCCTTTTGATGAGGGAGAAGACCCTGAAATGGAGTATGGCTCATTGTTTGCAGATGGGAAGCAAGAAGAAGATCCTAGGCCACCTGATAACCCTAATAATCCATATGGATTCCTCAAATTCCCAATGGGTTACAATGTGGAAATTGCTTCTTTGGGATTGAAAATTAGAGGTGATGTTAGGAGATGTTGCTGTATCATTTCTGGTGGTGTTTATGAGAACTTGCTCTTCTTTCCTGCCATTCAGTTGATCAAGGACAGGTATATATATAACTCGAGCTCAGCTTGTAAAATATTTGAATTCGTCTTAGAATAGTGAGTCAATTTGAATTTTAGTATTGTAATACTAAACTTGAGCAACTCGTAAAGCTTATTCATTATCTAAATTTAATATCATAATACTCAACTCGAGTGATTCGTATCTAAATTTAGTATAATTGTAGATATATTTTATGTTATATTTAATATTTTATTAATAATTTATTGATGAATCAATTTACTATAGATGCCATTTACAGTATTGCAATGCTGCTTGCTCTGTTATTCTTTAAGGTACCCTGGAGTTCAAATAGATGTGGTAGCATCACCAAGAGGGAAACAGACCTATGAGTTGAACAAGAATGTGAGATGGGCTAATGCCTATGATCTTGATGATGATTTCCCAGAGCCAGCAGAGTATACTGATATGCTTGGAGTTCTTAAGGTTGGTGGCTGATTGGTGCCTATTTTGAGTGTTAATTGAAGTAGTTACAATGCTATTTAAAGTGTTTTTCCATTGAATGAAAATGAGGGATATGTTTGTTGCTCACTTATCTGAAAAATTACGATATCGATTGTGATAATGCGTCAAAATGATGGTGATTCACTATTACAGTTGAAATTACGGCATGTTCAATGTTGTCTACTGCACATAAACCATCTCCTAGATAAAGTTCTTTTCGTGTTTCTTATTTGCAGACTTGAATTAATTTGCTGGTATTGTCAATTTCAGTTCTTTTGTAAAGAAGTACTTTCTGCTTGCAGAATAGGTACTACGACATGGTTTTATCAACCAAACTGGCAGGGCTTGGCCACGCAGCATTCTTGTTTATGACATCAGCTCGAGATAGAGTTAGCTACATTTACCCAAATGTAAATGCTGCAGGAGCAGGACTTCTTCTATCAGAAACATTTACACCAGATAGAATTAATCTTTCAGAAGGTGGATATTACATGTGAGTGTCTAACACAGTACTGCAATTTGCAGTACTTAATGCCTGATTTATTAAGACATTGCAAAATTTTGTCTAAAGGGTGCTCTAATATATCTTAGAACTTAAAGAAGTTTTCATTTGGGCATTGCTTGGTTTAGGTATCATCAGATGGTTGATTGGTTAGGAAGACCTTTTCGAAGTGTGCCGAGGCAACCAGTACCTCCACTAAGAGTTTCAATTTCAAGGAAGCTGAAAGAGTTCGTAGAAGCAAAATATAGAGTTGCAGGTGCCGAGAAAGGAAAATATATTGTAATTCATGGAATTGAATCAGATTCTAAGGCCTCAATGCAGTCTATAGGAGATACTGATAGTTTGCTGCCTCTCCAAGTATGGGCTGAAATAGCTGAGGCTATAAGGTTGGGTATCTTACCACTTTTTTCCTAACAAAGTATCGATTCTTCTTTTTTTCCTTGGTAAATTTGGCTCCACTGGAGCTCAAACTCCATACTTCTCAACCCCTAAAGAAGACTTCCTAACAATTCGTTGATTCAAAAATTGATGGTTATTACATATCTTGCAAACAGGGGATTTAAGCCAGTTTTCGTCATTCCACATGAGAAAGAAAGGGAAAATGTGGAGGAAATAGTTGGAGATGATACCAGTATTGTCTTCGTAACCACGCCTGGACAGGTATGTCTCTTCTTCTCCACTCATTTCTGATAATCAAATGTTGCCCTAGGACTTAAGGAGAGAGATAGAAAGATAAGTTGCAGGAACATAGGTTCAATGTGGAGACAAAGAATGCAAAGGAGACAATGGAATAGCATGTGTAATATGGAACTTACATTATGTTATGTCATTTAGTTAACCCTATCAAATTTAACTGAAATAACCAATCAACATATACGAACAAATAAGTCAAATGTTTTCTATCATGAGATAATATCTCTTCCAACAAGAATGTATTTGCACAGGGTTAGTAATCAATAGTAACACAATCTTGGGGTAGAAATCTTATGTTGGCAGCATTAATTATGGTTTTTGTTTCAGCTGGCAGCTCTCATCAATGACTCAGCTGGAGTAATAGCTACAAACACAGCAGCAATCCAACTCGCAAATGCACGCGAGAAACCTAGGTACTTTCTTTGCGTGAGACAATTAATTTATGCATCTCTCTCTCGTTCTTGCTCCCCCTTCCTGTTTTCTCCTGAAAATTATGTATGTGCAGTAGATATCAGTCATTTCAGTAATATCCAGAATACAGTCTCAGTATTGCAAAGAATTTGAAGAGGTGACTCTGATTGGTATTTGTGGTGCCACTTTTGCAGCATTGCACTGTTTTCTTCTGAAGAGAAAGGTAAACTGTTTGTTCCTAATGCGGACGAGAAGAAATGCAGTATTGTCTCATCTAAGACTGGCAAACTAAAAGACATTGATGTTGGAGATGTAAAACAGGCAATGCAAATTTTAGATTTGTCCCTAGCTCTGGCATAGAGAATGAGACTCAATTTTCTAAATTACAGCATCTGATTTCATGTTTTTCATTTTTCCTCTTTCTTTCATTTTTTTTTTCTTTCCCTCTCCTTCTCTTTCCATTTGTACATTCAAAAACCACATTGACACAGAGATGTGATCATGTTAATTTGTAAAATAGAATTCAGAGGATAAAGAAAATGAATGTTATTGTTTAGGTTACCATAATCGTGTAATTAACAACAATTCAAAAACAATTACAATTTATGCAAGTGCGAACTTTAGTTCAGGATGTTGGAACCTTATGTATACCTTTTCAATTAGTTCAGACTTGGAACTTGTATAAATGCATTCTAATCTTTCCAGGGCTAATACAACTAATTTAACAGAAAAACTTGTGTTGTTCAGACCTCAAACATTTTTTTTTTATTTTTTTATTTGGAGAGTGCAAACATCTTGATACTGATACACATAATTATCGTAACACAGCTAGCAATTACCAAAGTTGTAATTGTACATTTCAGCATAATGCACACCTGTAAAACTCAAGGTCATATTTGCTTGTTTAGGGCACTTAAATAAATATTAAATGACTCTTCTAAATGGATATATCTGCAATTTTGCTTTGACGATAAATGCAAATTAAAAATCACAGGAAGAAGCAAGGAACAACCTGCTTAATGACTTTCTATGAGAAGCTACAGGCATTGAAAATAATCATCAAATATTGAAATATAAATCGGAATACAAGAGCAAAATGTCATATATATTATTTAACTAGATAAAAGTCAGTAAAGCACCTTCAAATTGTCTACCTCCATTAACTTCTTCAAGATCATTGGTTAGTAAACTGCAACGACTGTAATCAAGAAAGTGGCTTTGCACGAGTATCTGGATCCTCTTTTGATTCCAAATGAATCATGAACCCATATCCCAGAGACCACAAAAAAACATACTGGAAGGGGACCCAAGATAGGCACGCAATAAGGCTCAAAATGCTTCCTGTATACTGAGGATCTCTTATAACCCCAAATGGAAATTCTGTCACCCAGGGGATGCTCTTTCCAAAGCGTACACCATAGTAAGTACCTGATTCACCAAGCAATTGGTATACCCTGTAATGTGCAAGTTTTAGTACAACCACCCAATACAGATAGAGGCCGCATATTTGCACAATATGCTACCAAAAGTTTATTTGGAAGGAAAGCAGCTAAAGCATTTAAGAAAAGCATCAGAATGACCCAGTGTAATTAAAAATGGCTTATGCTACTTCACTTGTACTCGGATAATAAGAAATTACTACGGCCAAAAGAGGTTCACCACAAAATGACAAAACTGCAATTTTTTCACTTCATCAAAGTAATACCACTACTCTGGCAAAAAAAAAAAAGTAATACCACTGCCATCATATAAACATGTTTGATATAACTGCAGTTAACTATTCATGTTTCTGGTGTACTTTGAGTTGCATCAGACATTGCCTTTAAGAAGAAGAAACTAAAAGGTAATGGTTTGATCACAAATAACAACAATGGATAATTAAGGAATAAAAAAACAAAGCCCTTTATGCTTACTTAAGAAGCTTCCTACATGGTTCTAAATATGTTTCCTATCAACAAAGCTGCAAGTTCCGAGACTAGAGACTGATCCAATATTTCCTTATAGACAACAGAGAAAATTTGAAAATAATAGTGTTGACAATGACATAAATAATTAAAGATATCTCATGGTCAATGCCAATCACCAAACACAGTTTAGAAGAATATAGAAAATGTGGGATCAATCTATCTTGACCTTCAGAACATTGCTCAAAATGTCATGACTAATATCATAACATTTGATATTGTCAGTTCATCTTTACTGAAATTTGAAAACTCCTGTCTAACACTTCATTTGCTCTTTTGATTTCTGCACAGCCAAGTTTACACAAGGTTGTTCCTCTGCCAGGCCCCTCCCCTATTTTTGCATTTATGCTTTCATTTTTCGCATAGTTCAAAGGGCATGGGAAAAATATAATAGAAGTACAGAGAAATCTTTATTTTTAAAATATCAGGATATGATAAGGTGAGGATATGTCTGGAATAATCTTTTTTTCATACATGTACCAAGATTCTATTCCATTTTTCTATCTTTAAAGATCCCCATAGTACTGCAAAGTAGATCCTTTTTAAAATATCCTTAGCATTAGACTGTAGATCTCCAAACTCTTTTCTTCATTTTTTTAGATATTGCCATTATTAGCATAAATAACTGACAGATTGACACTGGTACTGATCTTTGGAACAGATGCAAGATTCTCAATATTATGTCATAAGAAACAGCTACGCATTCTTATTAGTTTCAGGAAGCAGGCGTGCATTGTATTGCATGTCCATTTACCTGACACCACACAGGAAGAGGAACTCCAAAGAGAGTGGCATAACAGATATTGAATTCACCATGATATGTCTACAGGGTATAATAAAATCAACTACTTTGGGTACAGATAATAGTTCAGTGCACCTGGCCCTTCGTTATAATAATGACATTATGTTTGCCAATGCATGAAAATTATAAAGCTATATTCCCTTACTACCCCGTGGCAGCCAGCCACTCCACCCATTGACGTCAAGGCGAGCAAATAAGTGATTGAAACTTCCCATGATTGAGATTGCAATTGTAAAGAGAAGTGATTCACTTGTCAAACAAGTGTATTGTATCAATCAAAGCTTTCATATCACCAAATGTAGATTTTTGTACTAAGAGTGGGTATAAAATTGAAAAGGAAGTTATGATAAACCTATAAAAAAATAAAATAAGAATATTAATCTTTGAGGAATGGGATTAAGAATCATTATTATTTTGACACAAGAAAGTTGTGACATTATAGGGATTGGCTGGCAGCTTAAAGTGAGCACAATTCCCGGATCCACTGCTTCAAGAGATGAAGCAATTTACTCCACTAACAACGACCAGAAAATGCATGGATGCCTCAAAGTTAAGTTCTTATAGATTACAATGTAATGCATATCAACTAACAATTACAATGTAATGTATATTCAAAAGCACCATTTCAAAATTAAAATACATGAGATCATATCTATACAGGATTTTAACTACAGCACTCCCAAGAAAGACAAAAACATGGGTACATTGTTATCGCTAGGACCTGCATA
The DNA here is from genome assembly GCA_949750685.1 of Vernicia montana. Lineage (NCBI taxonomy): Eukaryota > Viridiplantae > Streptophyta > Magnoliopsida > Malpighiales > Euphorbiaceae > Vernicia > Vernicia montana. The sequence goes on along the minus strand of CATKHJ010025752.1, from coordinate 14,958 downwards.
ACTTCTCTTATATGATACTAATGGTGAAAGTAAGAAGCCTGGCCAAAGCATGATAAAACCAAATCTGAAAGGACGCAAGCACTAGTAATCTTTTTCCCTTATCCAATAACTCAAAGATACTAAAGAAATTGAGTTTCAACAAACCAAAAATAAAAAGATTTCATAAACTCCAAATATAGAGCGTTATAAATAAAAAATCAATATCAAGAATGTACCCTACAAATGACATAGAAAGCGAAACTATTCAAGAATATTTTGATTGATGTTTAATAAATTTATTGATTCATATCAATTTGGTTCATGTAAACTTCAGCATTAGGGTTCATCTTAAGTGGCAGAGTGAAAAAGGTTTCCCCAAATCAAATTCAATAAGAAATGCACAACCGTCAATGAGCTCAAAAAAAAAAATCCCCAACTAAAAACTAATCACAATCTTTAATGTTAAACAAGAACTCCAAACAAAATCTAACTACAAATACAATTCAATACCCAGTACAAAAAACACAATCAAACAGTCATTGTAAGAGTATATACGCATAGATACTGACCTGAAGTTGAGAAACTGACCAAAGCCAAAAAGGGGCCAGAAGTAAAGAGGGGGCGGCCAGGTGAAGGAGGAGACTGAATAAAGAGAAATGAACTGAAGTAGCTTGATGAAATGCGAGACAAAGGCCATAACTTCACATGGGTCACGCTCTCTCCCACAAAGATTCACCCATGACTGTGGGTTTTTCCAGAGCCAGTAGTAGTATGGGAATGGAAGTAGCACTCCTATTGCTGCAAAAACACCCATTTCTTTTTCTTTTTTCCTTTGCCTTCCCACTGAATTTTCTTGAGGAAATCAATCACTCTGTCCCCGTCGCTAAGAGGAATGAGAATCCAGTCACTGAATGGTGGTGGATGTGAGCCGCCATTGGGTGTCAGCCCTGATGGGCTGGATCGCAAGGCGTCAAGCTGGAGTTGTTATACGGTGGACCTGGTCCACCATGCATGATGTAACCAGATGCACGCGCACAGTTTCAGCTTTTTTTTTTTTTTTTTTTTTTTTTACACTTGCATTTGGTTCTCACTTTTTTTTTTACAGTTATATTTTACAAATTTATAATTTTATTTTTTTTCTTTATATTTTTATAATTTTATTTTATTTTATTTTTTTAAAAAATATATTTATATTTAGTGTTAATCATTTATATTTTTATTAATTTATCATAATTTTATTTGATATAATAATTCGTTTAATTTTTCAATTTTATTATTTTTTAATTTTATTATGTGAAAAAAGTAATGAACCTAAATTTTATATTTAATCAACTTGAAGCTAATAACAGTGTAATTGTTAACATTTACAAGATACTAGTTTTTATATCACATTTGCATGTAGAGCAACATTTTCAATAACTCAACATTTTCTTTATATATATTATATTTTTAATATAAATTATAATAGATTTTGTCATTATATAATGTTGAAGTACTATTAATCTATTTTAATTTGAATAATCATAAATTAAAATTAAAAATTTAGTGATTATATATTTGACACAATTATATGCATGATAAATTATTTATATTATTCATATTTGTAACTATTAGATTCATTGTGATAATTTCATTAAACAAAAACTGTAAGTTCATCATTTATAAAACATGATCATTAAATATTGCTTATAAATTCATCAAATATATGATGTAGGTTCATCATTTGTGAACTGTAGGAATTGTTTTTCAATGGACCTGTTATCATTGCTAAATGAAGTTGTAACTTCTCAGAAATAAACCTGCATCTTATGTAAAAAAAATAAACCTGTCATTGTATTCCAATAAACTTTTAACTATTATCAAATGAACCTGCAAGTTATATATAATGAATCTGCAGGTTATATATAATGAATCTGCTAATTTTATCATCAAATATATGGTGTATGTTTATCATTTGTGAACTGTAAGAATTGTTTTTTTAATGAACTTATTATCATTACTAAATGAAACTGTAACTTCTCATAAATGAATCTGCACCTTATGAAAAAAAAAAAAAAAAATGAATATGTCATTATATTTCAATGAACCTTTAACTAATCTCAAATGAATCTGCATGTTATATAATGAACCTGCAAGTTATATATAATGAACTTGTAACTCTTATAATATTATTTGCATCTGATTATTTTTTCAGAGCGAAAAAACACACTGACAATTTTTTACTCAACAAAAAATATCACATTTAATTTAAAAATTAATAGATTATTAATATCACATATAGTGTTTTAAATATATTTTTTTAAAAATAAGTGCTTTAAATATTTTAAAAAATATTAAATCATCAAATTAAATTAAAATTTTAAAAAATAATTTTAAATTTCTGTAATTTAAATTTTGAGGTTAAATTACTTCCAATTTTGTAATATAAATTTATTAATCCATATTTAATAGAAATTTGTTAAAATTATAATTACCAAAATTAGAAACTCATAAAAAAAAAGAATCGTGTTTTTTTTCAAAAAAAAAAAAGAATAGTATTTATTTTTATTATTACTCATATAATTATTCTCTATAAAAAAAAAGTGAATAATTGATAATTTAGTGGTTCCTTCTCATTTTTTCTCTTTAAATACAGTTGGTCTTCCATTTTTTCTCTTTAATTATAATTGGTCCCCCGATCCACAATAATACATGAACTTGAATTCATAATATAATTTACCTATACATCTAATGAGAATCTATAAAATTATATTTTAATTTAATGATAAACATATAAAATATGATTTTTTAATAATATAACATGTGCAAATATTGAAGTGGAAAATATTCCCCGCCCGAGTTATTATATTCCCGCCGCCACTCGTAGGTATGTTTTTTTGGAGCAACTTAATTGCCTTTATTTATTGTTTCCAAATTCCATCAAGGGTAATATGAATATTTATATTTTTTATTTAGTAATATTTTTTTTTTATAATTCTAAATGACGCAATTGTATTTGACACAATAAAAATAATTATATAATATTTTGATATAAAATAAAGACAATTATTATTTATTTATTTATTACTTAATTTGCATCAATTTTTTTTAAACAACTTACATTACCTAACATTATTATTTTTTAAACAAAAGAAAATTTTCATTAATAATGGTTAATAAATACAATTTGGAACAAAGAAGTAAAATTGACTGCGTTTAAAAAATACATACATACAAATATTATTATAAAGATGAGATTTTCTTCTAAATTTCATTGATTGTATTATCAGAATAATTGTATACAACACCTTATTTGCTTTTGGCACATCAGCAAGAAACACATTCCACTTAGTGGCTATATTGAGCCACAAATTGACTTCATTGTCGTTTGACGAGTTTTTAAACGAGTCCGATCTTCTAAATATTCGACTCAAATTCTTCCCAACTCTTATGACGAAAGACAAATAAACGCACATTAAAAAAGACAAAATAAAAAACTCATAACATATCATCAGCAAAATTAACAAAAAAAATTAAAAAAAATAAATTTAACATAAGATTCTAAACGGAATAGACAAAATTTCAACCAAATAAAGTTATCTTTATTGTTGAAAGGTTTTGATTTATCTTTGGATGTTAAAACTTTAACAGCCATGAAATTTTCTTCCATACATATTTGATTTGTCATATATTAATTCAAATTCACTATTAAAAAAAATAAGAGATTAAATTTATAAACTCTGATCAATTCATGCAAATAAGATGAAAATATAATTTAATTATTTATTGTGACTGAAAAAAGAGGAAATGAAGAAAAAAGGTAGAGAGCTTTAAGTTTGGGTTGACTATCATCAATTGTAAAGATAAGCTGTCGACCACAACAGCCAAAAAGAAAATAAAAGAGAGGTCTATATGGGCCGCGACTAGGGCTTGATAGGTATTACATATTGGATAGTTACTGTAGTAAGATTTATGTTTAGTAATATTTTTGAAAAATAGAAATCTATTATTTTACATGGTTTATTATTATTATTATTATTATTTTTTTTTTTTGCCAAATTACATGGTTTTTTATTTGTTGACGGATGACCGGTGACATCAAATTTCCCACTGGCTCAGCATTAGCAGGGTTTTTTTTTTTTTTTTTTTAAATTATTATTATTATTTATTTTTATTCCGAAAGTGCTAATTAAAGAGATAAGAATCAATTCTTCTATTTAAAAAAAAAGAATCAATTCTTCCTCTTACAACTTGGACTTATTGAACAAATCAAATCCATCGAGAATTAATATTCTTGAAAAAAAAAAAAAAAAAAAAAAAAAGGAAAGAGACAAGGTGAATGACAAGCTTTTGTAAGGTAAACACTTCCATTAAATTAAAAGTCAAGTTTAAGCAAAACATTGGATCCTTAATACACTTTTAATTTTAATTGTAATTAGTAGCCAACAGTTTTAGTTTTAGTTCATTAATTTAACCAGAAGCCATAGCCAATTAAGAGGCCCAAATCAAGAAACTGAAAAGCTAAACAATGGAAGATCAAGAAACCCAAGACAACAAAAATTTGCCAAAGCTGCCTATTCCTGGGAAGAGAAACGTACTTATAACAAGCGCTTTGCCTTATGTTAATAATGTTCCTCATCTTGGGAATATTATTGGCAGTAAGTTAATTATTTTCTTCAATTCTTAGTTTATCTTTGCTTATGTTTTAAAGGGTAATTCTTGTTTCTTGAATATTCTTCTGTTTTCTCAGGTGTGTTAAGTGCTGATGTTTTTTCTCGTTATTGCCGAATTCGTGGCTACAATGTTATATTTATTTGTGGAACTGATGAGTATGGAACAGCTACTGAGACTAAAGCTATGGAGGAGAATTGTACCCCTCAGGAAATCTGTGACAAGTAAGTTTTACAGAATGTTACCAATTTTGGATTAGTAAACTAAACATATGAAGATAGAGATAAGTGGGAATTGTTTAATTGTGATTTGTGAGCACTTTGCAGTAGATGATTGTTATTTAATTCTGATTCTGATGAGTACACCCTGTATGATAAAAGGCTTGTGATTGAAGAAAGTTGCTTTGGCTGGTGTTTGTTGGAATTAGCTTCGTGAAAATTATTTAAAAGGTCAAAGTATTGTTAACTTCCCTTGTTTACAAGTGTAATCGAGCTGAGCTCGACTTGGAAGAAAACTCAATGCTCCAAATTTGATTGATCTCAAACGAATTTTATTTTTCATGTTTCAATTCAACTTGATGAATACTCTAAATATTCAAGTTTGACTCGATTTGGCTCTATTAGAATAAAAATTTAGGTAAATTTATTCATTATTTTCAAATTAATGCATTGATAAACTTGAATGAGCCCGGATTAATAAATTATTATTTAAATATAATATACAATATTAAGTATATCTAAAATCATATTGATAACTAAATTAGACTTCCGAACAACTAAATTTCAGTGATTATAATATTCAAACTCGACCCAATTTTGAATATTTAGCAAGTTGATCTTGAGGAGCTTGACTCGTTAACACTTTCATTAGATTTTTTCCTATATGTAAAAGAAGGGAGGCTATACCTGCATTTTTTGGTATTTGCATCATAAAGGTTTCTGGTAATAAAAATTGGTGCATGACTTAACTTGCATTTTTTGCTTCTTAGATATCATGCAATCCATAAAGAGGTTTATGATTGGTTTGACATAAGTTTTGATGAATTTGGGCGCACATCAACTCCTCAGCAGACTGAAATTTGCCAAGCAATATTCAAGAAACTGATGGAGAACAATTGGCTTTCAGACAACACAATGCAGCAGGTATATTGTAATGTCTTATGCTACCAAAGTAATCATATTGTGCAGCCGTATGCCCTGTACTTTCATTGTTGTTCTTCTATGAACTCAAGGTCCAATAATAATTTTGCAGCTTTACTGCCATACATGTGAACGGTTCTTAGCAGACCGGTTTGTGGAAGGTACTTGTCCAACACTGGGCTGTGATTATGACTCTGCACGCGGGGATCAATGTGAAAAGTGTGGAAAGCTTTTGAATCCAACAGAACTTAAAGATCCTAGATGCAAAGTATGAAATCCTTGTATACATTTCCTCTTTATCTCTTCGACAACTTAGAAGTATAAATTATGATGTTCGGTCTCTCTATACATGTTATTTTTAATCTCCTGAAACTTGTCTAGTTCCATACTTAAACTTGTCTTTGTTGACAGGTATGTCAAACAACTCCGAGAATTGGTGATACTGACCACTTGTTTCTAGAGCTCCCATTGTTGAAAGATAAATTGAAAGACTATATTGATGAGACATCAATTATTGGATCTTGGAGTCAAAATGCGATTCAAGCTACATATGCGTGGCTTAGAGATGGACTTAAACCCCGTTGCATTACTAGAGATCTTAAGTGGGGTGTTCCAGTCCCACTTGAAAAATTCAAGGATAAGGTTGTCAACGTTTATTCTAGGATTGGCTCTTATACTATAGCACTGCCTTTTTCTAATTTTCTGTAGCATATCATTTTTTTCTCCTATCCTATGGTCCTCAGGTCTTCTATGTTTGGTTTGATGCGCCTATTGGATATGTATCCATTACCTCATGCTATACACCTGACTGGGAAAAGTGGTGGAAGAACCCTGAACTTGTGGAGCTGTATCAGTTTATGGGCAAGGATAATGTGCCATTCCATACTGTAAGAATTTACTTCATTTATTTCTGAATGATTTTGATATCAAGTGTGGAGTTTTTTTTTTTTTTTTTTTTTTTGGGTCCTTGTGCTTTCTATTAAACTAGCCGTTGTTAATTTATTTTTAAATATAAGTAGAATTTGGAATGTTGCTGCACAACTGGTTGAGAATGAAGCTTCATTAGCTGTGAAGTTGGTATAGATATGGATTTATTTGTTTGTTATCCTAATAAATGAGGTCAAATTTGTGTCTTTGTGGGTGATATATTTTCCAGGTCATGTTTCCGTCTACGCTTATCGGGACTGGAGAAAACTGGACTTTGATGAAAAGCATTAGTGTTACAGAATATCTAAACTATGAATCAGGTATTTGTTTACTGTGTAAAGTGGATGGCTTTACATAAAACATTCCTATAATGTTACTTCGTGGTGGTGAGATGCAAAGAATGTCCCTTTTGATGAAACCATGATACTCTTCAAAAAAATTTTCTTATTAAATTGAATAATGCTGCAGGAAAGTTCTCCAAAAGCAAGGGAGTAGGAGTTTTTGGCAATGATGCGAAAGATACAGAACAACCTGCTGAAGTCTGGCGATATTATTTGCTAGCAAACAGGCCAGAGGTGAGTTCTTTACTGCAACATTTGGTTATTTCCAAAGGTTATGTTGCTTGAAAATATTGATGGATTTATTTTCCTCAGATATCAGATACAGTATTTACATGGGAGGACTTCCAAGCAAAGTTAAATTCTGAGTTGATAAATAATTTAGGCAATTTTATACATCGAGTATTGAGCTTCGTTGCCAACACTTCAGGTTAGTGGCTTCTTGAACTGATCAAGTTCTTGAGTGCCTCTTCAAGATGTTCAGAAACTTCTTGAAAACATATAAAAACCTTTATATAACATTGTTAAATTGTTCAGAAACATGTTTTAACATTCCTTTTTGTATGTTGCAATATCTCTTTTGATTTTGTTAAATTCTGCATAGAAATGGATGGGACACATTTTTATCTAGCATTATTTAGTAAGTTTGAAGGATTCTTAAAAAATTTAATTATTATTCTATGTTTTTCCTCATGCCTCTTCACTTTCTTCAGTTTCTGTTGGGAATTGGCATAGCACAGAAACTTCATTGAGAAATCTTTTGGCTTGAAACTTTTTCCCTTAGGAGTTTGTCCTCTACTAAATATTCAAATATAACTCTTCTGCAGGAAAAGGATATGAAACTGTCATTCCTGATGCTCTGGGGGCAGATTCACATCCCTTGACAATAGCATTGGCAGAAAAAGTTGCTAACCATGTTGATCAATATGTAAAAGCCATGGAACAGGTAACTTTAATGTATTTATGGCTAACGTTGTAGAGATTAAACCATTTCATTCACTGTCCTATGACTTTATTCTCCTGTGCTGCAATTTTTTGCTAATAGAACTATTTTTACTGTGATGACTTGAATCTTGATATAGGTTAAACTAAAGCAAGGATTGAAATGTGCAATGAGCATCTCCAGCGAAGGAAATGCATATCTACAAGTAAGCTTGTAGATAATATAATTACAATTCTGGTCATCCTTAAAGCACTTGCTGAACTTTCAGATATGGCGTGTAGGAGAGTCAATATTATAAGCTTTATGAGGAAGATCAAGCTTCCTGCTCTATTATTGTGAAAACTTCGGTGGGGCTGGTTTATCTCCTTGCACGCTTGTTAGAACCTTTCATGCCATCATTTTCCCATAAGGTATTGGATTAAAGAAATATTTAGATTGTGACATATTTATCCAAGAATTTATGTTTTTAACAATCCTAAGCTCTGCTTTTGTGTTGTACTCAAGGTATTCAAGCTGCTTAAGTTGTCTGCTGAAACAAGATTTTCGTTTTCTGAAGAAGATAATGATCTTGAGAAGGCACAAAAACCATGGGAAATAATTCCTTCTGGTCATAAAATTGAGAAGCCATATCCATTATTTAAGAAATTGGTAAACATGCAATCTTTTCTAATCACTTATCAGCTTGACAGTTGCTAATCTGTGCATTCTTTCACATTTGGTTGTGCAGACAGATGATGAGGTGAAAGCCTTCAAGGCCAAGTATGATGGAAGTGGAGGAGCTAATAAAGCAAAAATTGAGGCTGATGCAAAAAAGATTGCTGATAAATTGAAGAAAACACATATTTCTGAATAGAAAAATGCTATCTCATACTTCTGTAACATTATTATATGAATAGTTGCCTATTGGCTCATGTCAGTGGCTATTATCCATCTTAAAAACATGAAAGCATTAGTTTGGTGAGTCATTGATAGCTCAAACGTGAAGTATCTTTATAAGATTGAATTATTATTATTGTTTTTAACTTTTGATATATCAAAATTTAAATTAAGAATTTCACGATAAGGATAATTCTGTTTTTTCTTTTTTTTTTTCGGAATCTTTTAAAGGAGATTTTAAAGATGAATTAAACGGAAAATTATAAGATGCACTATGTGTATTAAAAAATGGTGCACATTCATATTCAGGTGGGGTTCATCTTGCATAAATATAGGTTATAATTATCTAAATACGATTGTATGATGCACTATTTTTTAGTGTACTGGGTGTTGGAAATCTCAGAAATTACGGGTAGCAAATTAGGTGCTAGCTGTACAGATTTGTTTCCTATTCTGTTACTAATTTTTTGGCAAAAGGGCTAAATTAGTTCTCAAACTTAGTATCTGGGGACAAATCAGGATAAAATCACCTTTTTTATCATCAAAATTCTCATACTTGGCAATTTTTGTCAAATTAGTCCTTGGTCAAACTTTGGGCAATGCGTGTACTATAAAATCAGACGAAATAAAGTTAATTTCATAAGTCCCGTTTGGCATAACTTTTCAGAAGAGTGTTTCTATTTTTTTTTTTTTCAGTTTTTTCAATTTTAAAAAGTAATTTCGAAAAAACAGGAAACTTTTTCAAAAAGCAGGATTGAAAAAAAATAGTTTCAAAAAAAAATTAATCAATTAAATAAAAAATTCAAAAAGTATTTTTTTAGCCTACATACTAATAATAGTAATCAATTAAATTTAAATTTTAGGGGTATGAGTGAATGAAAATTATTTTTCGATTTTATATAATGATTGAATGTTTTAATGAAATGATGATATTTTGTTGATCATTATAGACATCTTTATTTAGTATTAAAAATTAAATTTCAGGGACAAAATAAAAATTAAACAATCAAATGAACATAAGAATTGCAAAATTCAAAATATCTTTCATTAATATCTATAAAATAACATTCAAACATGGGCGAATTAGAAAATCTAACAAGGGACGATAAAAAATTAAAATCTAACTTATAATCACATAAATTAATACCGTGCTATATTTAATTTTCATCAATCATTAATATATTAATTAATCACATAATAGATTTTAGAGACTAAATAGCACTTTTTGAAATTTTTTTATTTAATTGATTTTTTTTTAATTTTTTTGAAATTGTTTTTTTCAATCCTATTTTTTGGAAAAATATCTTTTCACCTATTTTTTCAAAACTGAAATTTTTTTTTTAGAAAAGCACTTTTCCGAAAAGTTATACCAAACGGGACTTATGAAATTAACGTTATTTCTTCTGATTTTATAGCACATGTATTGCCTAAAGTTTGATCAATGACTAATTTGACAAAAATTGCCAAATATAATGACTTTGGTGACAAAAAATGTGATTTTGTCCTTATTTGTCCCCAGATGTCAAGTTCGATGACTAATTTGGTTATTTTGCCCTAATTTTTCCTATATAGCTGTAGAAGTTTGTTTCCTATTTAACTATTAGCAGCTGTAGGGATTAACTTTCTGTTTTAATCATTTTAATTTGCCTATTAAAGGATTATCTGTTTCTGTATTGTAGAATTATCAATAAATAATATTTTTCAGTCCAAACAAGATCCTTTATGGTATTAGAGCTGTAAAAGCTCTCTGAGAATAGCATATTCTTTTTTTTTTTTTTTTTTTTTAAATCAGCCCAATCAATTATTCTTGTTTTTGATATGAATTTTTGTAACCATGGTCGATGACACTGTTTCCGAAAACACCTCTAATATAACTGCAACTCCAGCAGCCCCGAAACTTGGCAATTTCGATTCCCATTCCCACTCAGTTCATATCACTACCATTCGTTTGAATGGTAATAATTTCCTACGTTGGTCTCAGGAAATCTATATGTACATCAGAGGCCGTGGTAAGATTGATTATCTGATTGGAGATACAAAAGAGCCAGCAAAGACTGATGTAGCATATACAACATGGGATGCAGAAAATTGCATGATTATGGCATGGCTGGTTAATGCTATGGAGGAAGACATCAGTGCAAATTACATGTGTTATTCAACTGTTAAAGAACTCTGGGACAATATAAATCAGATGTACTCTGATTTTAGCAATCAGTCTCAAGTTTATGAATTGGCGTAAAAGTTAGGAGAAATAAGGCAAGGAGAAAATACTGTCACTACGTATTTTAATACTCTTAAAGGGTTGTGGCAGGATTTTGGCCTATTTAATGAGTACGAATGGAAGTGCTCAGAAGAAGGAAATCACCATAGAAAGATGGTGGAGTGTACCAAAATCTTCAAATTTCTGGCTGGTCTTAATATAGAATTTGACGAGGTGAGAGGAAGAATCATTGGAAGGCAACCTCTACCCTCTATTGGAGAAGTTTTTTCTGAAGTTCGAAGAGAAGAAAGCCGTAGAAGTGTCATGTTGGGAAAGAAAATAGCTGTTGTCCCTATTGAAACTTCGACTTTGGCTACTCCCACCGCTGCTGCTGCAAGCTGGAAGCATAACACCCAAAAGGGGACTGATGAGAAAACTCAAGTTTGGTGTGATGTCTGCAATAAACCTTGGCATACTCATGAAATGTGTTGGAAGATTCATGGAAAACCAGTAGATTGGAAACCCAGGGAGAAAAGAAGCAACAAACCTAGAGGACAATTCAATACTATTGCTACTGCTACTGCTAATAGTGTTGAAATGCTTTAGGAACAAATGGGTTGATTAATTGATTTTAATCAAACAAGATTGATTACCAAGTTGTTAATTATTTCAAATTTTAATTAACAAACAAAAAAATCAATTGATTAACAAGTTAATTAATTCAGATTCTAATTAACATGCCTTCCTAAAGTGATAAGAAGAATGAGATTAAAGAGAAGTGGATCATATAAAGAAAATGGGGAAAGCAATAAACTAAGCAAAATAAAATTAAAAGAAAGGGAATAAAAGAAAAGAGAAATATGCAAAGAAACTATAAAGGGGGAAATGAAATAGACAAAGCAATATAATATAAGCTAAACTAAAAAGAAAATAGAAACAAAGAAAACAAAAAAAAATAATCAAAATAAATTAATAAATAAAAGAAAAGAAAGAAAATAAATATCTTAGGATGGAGGAGACTTGTCTCGATCGACGGTGGACTAGCCTTGGATCGTAATTCCACCTTCTCAACTTGGCGGAATAACAGCCTTCGAACGGCTTCTAGGACGGCGTTGTTGGGACTCCCTCGAATTGATTTGAAGGGAGGAACCTCAAAATGACCACCCAAAATCAAAAGAAACTTTAAACTAGAAAGGCAGTTCTTTCGAACCAAGCCTTAAAAAACTGCTTGCTTTTGATCAATTGATTTGATTTAGCAAGAGATGAGTGTGGAATAATGAGTAGGAGGTCCCCTATATATAGGGTGAAGGCTGGGGGGAAGTTTCATGAAGTTTCGATGTGGGATGAAGGGAAAAAGAGGAAAAAAGTCAGAAAAAGTCGGCAAAACAAGTGCAGATCCGCATATCAGCTTGGCGGATCCGTGGATCACCTTGGTGGATCCACCCCGGCGGATCCGTAGAAGCTTCTAGTGGATCCATAGGCATGCCCTGTGGCTCAGCCCCCGGTATCGCATTTTTCATCCATTTTTGCTCGTTTCAAATCCGTTTTACATTATTCCAGTTGCGTTATGCTAGTTATTCAATCCCGGATGATATGAGGATGATTTAGAGAATTGAGGGATGGGTCCCAGGTCTCGAGGTCCAGATTCTCAATTTTTTGGATTTTGGCGATTTTGGCTTCCGGAGGTCTGTTTACCAAGCCTAGGTGTGTCACGACCCGACTTTCGAGCCGCGATGATCCTAGGGCATGGGTAGGTGTAAGGACACCAAAAACCCATAGGAACCTTACAATCAAATCATCTATCAACATCCTGAAGTATAATCTCATACAATCTCCCAAGATCAGAACCAAACAACCATATTATCCCATATTCATTAATAACATTCACTATTCAAATACAATGTCATCTTTAATAGGTTAATGTTTAGAAGGCCCAAAAAGAATATCACAAATAAATATACCATTCATTACATTTACCATGAAGCTTCTAAGTTTGAATCATTATCTATACAAAAAGAATAATAAGAAGTGAGCTATTACATTGATAAACCTTAGCTCACCTGAAAAATAGAATCACTAATGAGATAACGCAGTGAGTAAAGATTATACTACCATAACCTGTGAAGCTTGGTGATTCAAGGTTGGTTTACAATAATAGTTCATGGTTCATATCAATCAATATCAATAACCAATCGGTTCAATAAATACAAAAGATTGGATTCAATAACAATAAATAATAACAAGTTCAATATCAATAATCATTTGGTTCAAATTTGATACCCAATCATTTCAACAACATCAATCGATTGGAGGCAATATCAATAACATATCATGTTCAGCAGAATCATATCAGTACAATACGAGTATCAAGTAACTATGTCTTAACGTTCTTCATATAATGGTATTATGCTCATAGGCATTACCGAGAACTGAGGTATATAACTTATTCATCATATCAATATCGAAGTAGAGTTCATCTTATCGAAGCATACCTTCATCTCTACGTAAGATTGATCAGATCTTACGGTTAAGGCAACTAGTCCTTAATAGCTAGGCATGGATGCTTTACTCTATCCATCAGAGTACATTATGAACAACGCCTGATGTTTTATCCCACATCAGAATAAGGGATTTCTGCTTTCGATTCACAATCATATAAGGTATGCAATAAACATGGATTATCAATAGTTCAATAAACATGGTATCAATTCAATATCAAAGAGGATTATCAATTAGGTTTATGTAAATAATAAAACATGATGTTCAATTATCAATTATCAATAGAACAATTTGGTGGTCATGAAAGAATTAGGCATTACGCCTTAGGTTTCAAACACAACCATAGTAGTATAATAATCACTCACCTCAATCAATGCAAATCCCAAAATAGCTTGCAATCAATCTCTAGAGCAAGCAAATGTGGTGGTCACAACCTCCATCATCATTATTTCTTCTATCTCTATGAGAATCTATAGAAACCCAAATACAAAATCACAATAATTCAATAATCTATCAACTTAAATCATATAACTATGCTAATGATGCTAGACTAACTTAACCTCACCCTAATCTTAAGCCCAATGGAAGGAATTGAAAGGGAAATGAAGAAAATGTATAAACCCTAACTTACCTTCAATCAAATGCTTGAACTATTGAAGAGAGGAATTAGATTCATCAACCCTAAATCCTCTTAATGATGCAATTAATGAGTTTCCTTGAAGTTAGAAGAAGTAGATTGAAAGGATTTTGAGAGAAAAATGGCTTAGAGAGCTTATAAAAATTGAGTGAAATGAAATTAAAAAATGAAAACTCTTTTATATAGCTGACTTCTCGATTTTATCCTCGATATGAGTCGCGGTCGTGACATGCATATCGCGGTCACAACAACTATGTTGCGGTCACTACCTTATACTATTTTCGTGACTGTTCACTTCTCATAATGCAGGCGCTACGGTATATCGCGGTCGCAATTCCCTTTAAGCCAAATTGCCAAAATTAGGCAGAAGAGTTCATAGCCTGAGTTGCGTCCATTGTCGTAGTCGCTACTCATATCGCAGTCATGAATCCAAGGTTGCGGTCGCGACTTTGGCTCTGCAACACCACTTTGTGAAACTCAAACCATTAAGTCAATATCTCAATTCTAATCAGTCTAATACATCAATACACATGTAAGAACACTAGTAACTCATTCATATCATTAATTAGAAACTAATACATGAATGTTCGGGGTATTACATTCTCCCCTCCTTATAGAAAATTCATCCTCGAATTTACATTACATAGCATAAACACAAGCTATACAAAGAACAAATGAGGATACTTGCGTATCATATCTTGTTCATCTTCCCAAGTACATTCATCATAATCGTGATTCTTCCAATGTACTTTTACCAATGCTATTTCCTT